>JASDQU010031323.1:1695-22280 GCA_032191745.1 Picea mariana | reverse complement strand
TCATCTTAGCTAGAGGGTTCACAGTGAAGGATTCACGTGGACTTAACAATCTTGTTGCGATAAAGGATTTGTTGTGGCATCTTTGTATTCTCTGGTATATGTGTTTGAATGTAAAAGGATTTTGCGTTTGAATGCACTTCTTCTCTAGTCTGTGATGAACCTGATGTTTATTATAGACCGTTGCGCTTTTCTTGCATAAGTCTTCCACCTGCTCACCCTTTTTACTACGACTCACTGTTTGGAGTTTATCAAGACCTCACTCGTTCATGTATGCCTGGTCTGGTTTCTGAGTTGAGATTGTGTTGTTTCGAGTTTCCCTCCATTCGATCAACCTTAAAACAAATTGTGACATTAAACTGATGGGCTTTGGGCTCTGCTCCTGCTAGCAATCCAGGAGTGACTTCTGAACGCCAACAGTAGCACATTTGGGTATCCCTAGAGGTGTGGTTAAGGAACCCTAGTTTGTTTGAGTAATTAAGACATAAAGATCAGTGATTTTGCATGTGAGACTATTTAGAATGGATAGTACATGTCGTGTTGTTTCCGATGATAGGTGATACATCACATAACTCCTCATAGTTAGGGAGATATGGCCTTGTAAAGTTGGAGAACCCTTTAGAGTAATATAGAAACCCCTAGAAGGTCAACAAGAAGTCAAAAGCTTCAAGAAAGTTAAAAGAAGATTCCCTGGTCAAAGTGGTTGCAAAAGAAATTAATTAAATAATGTATTGGTTGCAACAAGAAGGGTGAAGAAGTTATGTGTTGACTAATTAAGGAATAGTTGGTTGCAACAAGAAAGTGGTTAACCCTAGAAGATGGAAAAGGGGTAAAATAGTTACAAGGAAACTTCTGGAGGAAGGAACTTGGAAAAGTATAAATAAGAGAGAAAGGGACTCCTATTAGCACCTATTGAAGTTAGTTGAATATATATTTTGTGAAAGGATATTTGCATGTATAATTGACAAATTTGAGGTTGTGTGAAGCTGAGGAAGCGAAGAAATTTCGACGAAAAAGTTTTGGAGCTACAGAGGGAAAGGGTTTCTGAAAAACCCTAGTTACTAAGGTCCCTATTGGTCAGCATAAAAGTTTCTATAGAGGCACTCTCTTGACAGGTAGTGTGCAACAAGAGAGGCACTGATAAGTTTTGGAAAAGGGTTGGAACAGGTTATAGAAGCTAAGTAAGGTATGGACATCTGAGAACTAATGTTCCAGGTCAATAACAGAGCTACAGGTATGATTGTATGTGTTCTTTTGAAGGGTGTTTGATGATGGTATATGGTTTAGTTTTGGAGCATATGCTTGAGGCATAGCTTGGATGCATGGTACAAACCCTAGTGTATGGATTGAGGTATTTTTGTTAGAGTATTGTTCATCATGTTAGTACTTTCTCAGTAGTGGTATGGTTCCTTGTTATAAGCACATATTTGTATATATATATGACGAATATTATTATATATGGATGAGGATGGTCTTGTGAGTTTGGGCATATTCCTAGAAGTACTATTGTTGTATAGTACTTTTTGTAGTGAATGGTTATGAGGCAGATTTGTTGAAGTACATTGTTGATGCAGTTAATTAAGTTATATTGACATATATTGAAGTTCTTGTGATAGGTCTTTGTTAGTGAGATTGGTATATGATTGGTACACATTTAATGCTACATAAGAGTGAAGGTTTGGCACATGGTTTGATGTGAGGGTTTATAGTATTTGAATCATGGATAGTATGATGTATTGTTAGAGGACTTTTTTTTGATACCTTGGTATATGTCTTTGGTATATGGTTGAGACTTGTAGTTGATAAGTTGGCATATACATGAGGTGTATGGTATGGTGATGTTGGTACATCTTGATTAGTCATAGTTTGATTTGTTGATACATGATTGGTACATGCTTGGTACATTGTTAGAGGCACTTGTTGGTAATCTTGTTGAAGACATTTTTGTATTATTGTTGGCACGTGGTTTATGGAATATGTTGCATATATGTATTGGTATACTTTTAGAACCACATCTTGATTGTAGTACATCTTGTTGATGTTTGTGAGCAGTCTTGGTTGATGCACAACTTGGTGATATTGTGAATATGGTTGAGAGTTGTCTTGGTGATTGATATTGGTGAGTAGATATGATTTGGTTGATGAGATTGATGAGATAGGTTGTTGTGATAGGTTGTTTTACAGGTTTGGTGCATGGTTGATTCACTTATTGATGGTACAGTTTGAGCTACAGGTTGATTCACGGTTGATGCATGATATTGTTTGTTACATCTGGTTGGTACATGTTGTGACAGGTTGTTGGTACAAGTTGACAGTGACAGGTTAATAGTGGTAGTGGTTGATTCAGTGACAGTGACAGTGTGTCTACATTTGGAATTTATATTTCAGGGTGGTTGGACGGGGCAAGGAAAGGGGGGTGTAGCCTCCTTCCGGTTGGTGCTAGAGAATCGGGGAGTTGGAGCTTCCTTTAGGTTGGATCTTGAGAACTAGGTGGTTGTAGTCAAAGAACCCAGGGGGTTGTAGCCTCCTTCTGGTTGGAGTCAAAGAATTTAGGGAGTCGTAGCTTCCTTCAGGTTGGAGCCTAAGAAACTATGGGGTTGGAGCCTCCTTCCATTTGGAGCTGGAGAATTGGAAGTTGGTGCTTCCTTGAATGTAATTCTTTGACATATGAGAAAATCATTATGTGGTTTTCTCTCACATTGGGTTTCCACGTAAAAATTGGTGTATTGTGTGGATGTGCTTATTATTGTTTATTATGCACTGGTGGATGTTAATTTTTATGATACAATAATATATTGATGATGAACTGATGAACATGGTTGAATAAGTTAAAGGAATATAAATTGTGGTTAAAAGTGGTATAAATTTCTCATTACTAATTCACCCCCCCTCTTAGTAATACAACATCTTGTACAAGATGCAATATCGTTGATACATCGGTCTTCTTATATTGATCTTCAATAGGAATACTTGTTGTTAGTTGTTGTTAGTTTCTCTTCATATTATAAATAGGTTTGTAGAGTTTATCCTAAAGTGTTAGAATTCTTCTCTTCTAGTATATGACGATAGGAGGAAGGTAAGGCATTGTAATAATGCATTAAATAAACATGATTATGGGGTCGAATAATATCAGGAATTTGATTATACATTTTTGTTAAACATAAATTAAAATACTTGATTGTGTTATCACATATAGTTGTCAAGGGAAACTGGTCGTCCAAGTTCGTGGTCTGCACAGGAAGCGTCTGAGTGTAGCATGCAGAGAAGATCATTTTGGGCTTAAAATACAAATAGACTGGTTGAATTTTTTCAGCGGTGGAGACTCCAGGAGCATTCCAGATTAACGGCCCCTGGGTAGTCAGGATTTCAAAATTGCACGAAGTATAGCGCCATGAGAAAGGACGAAGCCCGAAGTCCCGAAGCAGATCTCTATCGTCGATTTGAAAAGGGAAGATATGATCCATTGATCTGAAGATGACATATTTGAGTCATTGATCATAAATCCTTGCCGAATATCACAAGATCGACGGCCACAGTCCATTGTGAGGACGCGACGTGCTCGGGCAATAATTTTCTTGAGCGGTCCCGCAATTGAAGCTATGGTTTGGAAAAAGTAATACGTGGCAAAAGGTGGTGGATTGCGGGCTCAAAAATGGTGTGAACCCAAACCACCTTTGAGCGACCCCGCAATCACGTGTTTATATAGCGTCCTATCCAAGAGTAGTGTGTGGTCGCACCCTGGGCATTAAGTCGCGTTTCAATCCTGAGAAAAGGAAGTTAATGAAGTGAGGTGGGAGTTGAGACCTCATCTCACCCCATAAATGGAAATCCACAAAGGACTGGCAGAGGAGAGCTTGCATCTGACAAGGGAAGGCATGTGCAGTTTGACTGAGAAGACACAGGTGTACAACATTGGACGAGAAGCTCGAGCATGCCTCTGTTGGGAGAATTTTTGAGTATATGTATGTAATTTTGATATTTTGTGAGGGTCAATGGTCAATCTACACTCCCGCATTGAATTTTTTTTATAAAGCATGCTTGTTATATGGTTATTTAATTCGATCTAAGACTTTTGGTTTAATGAAAGTCAGCTTCTTGTTTCCATGTTTTATTGCCTCTGATACTGAATGTTCATGATTGAAGGATTCGTTTGGATGTTTATGACTGATTTGTAATGGATGTTAGATTATAGCCCAGTTATAGCATTTTCAGTCTCTTGAACTCCGAATCCAAGAAGATATTGTTTTCTGATTTTTTCCTCCTTAGCTTGCTGGAAGACTTGTTGTCCAGAGAAAACCTTCCATTTTCTCCTCAATTTCTTCCTCCTGCTCACCCTTACTACAAATTACTGACTAAAGTTGAATCGATACCTCATTTGCGAGTGCATGCTAATCCAATTTTCCGAGTTAAAATGATATTATCCTGAGCCTGCGCCCATTCGACCCCCTTTAAAATTGTTCATTGTGACACATAAACTAATGGGTACTGGGCTTACCTCTGCCGCAATCCAGAGGTGACTTCTGGTGATAACATTTATGGAGTCGCTGCTGGGAACGAATTCAAGATTTTCCCCGTAGAATGACAACAAACTTTTGATTCTGAAGGTGCATCAGAAATCAGAACCTTTGAATATTGTGCTTTCCCTTGGCAACTCCACCAAGGAAACTCCATTGTCTCAACTCCATTGTTTCAGTGTGGCTGCTTCTGGCTACACCTGGTAGCCCTTGGGAGAACACAACGATCAGATCTAGTCGTTGATGGTGAAAAAAGACCAGACACACTCTTATGGCATATCTTTCACCTGGCGACTCCATGATTAAAGAATCAATTAGCGACTCCACCGGTTCGAAATGGACAAAATCCTGGCTCAAAGGTTTGCTCCTTTTGATTTTTTTTGTTTTTTTTGGTTTTCCTTATGTTGTCCCTACTATGGATGAATGGGGAGATTATTTGCCCATATTTAGAGAGCGTAAAGAGGACAACCCTGCTCAACATCTCTATGAGTTTCTTGAACTCGTGCATCAGTGGGAGATACATCATGAGGATGTATTATTAAAAATGTTTATGTTCTCATTAGCATAGGATGCTCATGAATGGTATTATTCCTTACCCCCTGCTAGTATTTGGATGTAGGAGCATCGCAAGCAAGCGCAAGCATAGGACAGTTGGATATGCACCAGCGCACATTTTGGAGATATTTCAAAATTTGTAAAGGATGGCACATTAATGTAATATCTGGAGAGACATAAGTGCTCTTAAATGTTTTGGGGATTGTAACGCATATCTTGAGCGTTTTCTCTCATCTGTCTGTTGTATACAATTAATGTAATGAATGTAAAGTAGTTGTAGCCTTTAATTCGATTAGATAGCTTGAGTTTGTAGGAGGGACAACTCGAGAAATCTCCCTCGTATGTATTGTATTTGTATTATTATTCTTATTGTAAGAGTAGAAGTTGAAGAGCAAGAGAGAAGAGAAGAACAAAGACTGTAGAAGTTTCATAAGTAGATAGTTGTTGATATAGAAACCATGTACATAAGCACTTGAGTTAATATAAGAATGCTTTGAATCAATTTCATGGTGTTGTTATGGTTACTGTTTGCATCTATTGAATGGTATGTTTAAAGTTTTCTTATATGATCTGTTATGCATGTGTTTCAATGCTTTGTGTGTATAATTTCATGTTGAATGTATGAAGTCTTTGAGAGGGAGAGTATGAGTTTCAATTGTTTCTCTTCCTGAGAATTCCTACAAGGAGTGCAGTGAAGGTCCAGAAATAGTGCGTTGAAGAGATTCTAAGTTTTACCTTAAATAAGCTCAGGAGAAGTAGAGTTGTTCTCATACCAACTGAGGTGAAAATATTGCATAGAGCCATGAAAGGTGTGCACAGGCCAGGTAAAGTCCTAGAATTTCCCAAACCAAGTGAGAGGTTGAATAACTTATGTCGCAAGGATTGTGTAGATTTGGAGGATTTCACATAACAAGATATTATCGTGAGAGTCACAAGGAGTGTGAGGAGAATCCCTGAGAATCCTTGAGTTTGCAGCCAGAATCAAGCACAGGAGGGATAGAGTCTTGGAATGTTCAAAATATAGACAAAGGTCGAAGTCACCTCGCAGAAACCAAGATCAAGAAGAATAATGCCAAGTTATTTGGCCAGGAGTCTTTGAGAACCTGAACGGATGGTTGAATTTCTCAGAGGGAGAAACACTGATTTTTCGTGGACCATTGGATCCAATGGATCAACGAGGATGTTAAGGTTGAGTGTCTTTCAACACTCACAAACCCAAGGGGATTAGCATTCGTTAGATCTGAATCAAGAAGAGCCACTTATTTGGTGCTTTGAATTTCAAAATTACGAAAGTCAGAACTGTGGAGGAAGTTGTTTTCGCGAATTCCCGATACGCGAAGTCCCGACGCGATCTAGACCGTCAGATCGTGGAAGGTTCAGGACTATTGATTCATGGTGAAGAATTCACAAGTTCAGACTTCTATAAATGGGAGAAGAGTCACATCGTGAACTCACGGGTCATGAAATCTTGACACACTCGAAAGTAGGGCCCCGGGACTTGACTAGAGGTCATATGATAGAGGCATAAGGGAGGAGCTAGTGGACCGGTAGCCCATTTCGGGGTTTCAAGAAACAAAGGAGTCGGTCGGGACTCACAATAGAAATCGCGAAGTCACGAAATCCGAAACACCTTTCCGAGTTAAGTCAGTGGTCATGTCAGGTGGTCACGTGGAGCATAGGTTCGCACCTAGTGCTTGTTCGCACAGGTGTAATTTCTAGAAGGACCTCTGGTTTTATATGCATTGAAGGTTCCAGAGGAACTAAGGAGCCATTTTGGCTCAAGGGAAATAGGAAGATCCAAATACCGGGAGGTCAAGCAGACCTTGCTAAGGTAGGGGTGTTGCGTCAGGTGGTATCAGAGCTAACAAATTTTGTTTTCTATAGAAGGAAGATAGAGGACAGTTGTGATTTGAATTCTTCGTGGATAGATTGAAACAATTCCGCCAAGGAGATGTCAAGAGAGACCCATGCCCGATCCAGACGTGGAAAGGGAAATGAGAGAACTTCGTGCTCGATTAGATGTTATGGATACAGCACAGAGACGAACACCTGATATTGGAGATATAAGTGAAGCTGAAAGCGAAAACGAAGCTAGAGCCGAAGAAGAAGTTGTTGTCGAAGATGCTGCAGGAGAACGTCTATTCAAAGCTATTGCAAGAATAGGGGCCAGAGAAAAAATGGGCATCCCGATGTATGAAGGCAACTTAGATGTTGAGGAGCTACTAGATTGGTTTAGAGCTTTGGAAAAATACTTCGACTATGAGGATATCGAAGAAGATAAGAAAGTAAAACACGCAGTCACTAGATTAAAAAAGAATGCATCACTCTGGTGGGATGAAATACAGGCTAACGTTCATTGCAAAGGAAAAAAAAGAATTAAAATATGGGATAGGATGGTAGCAAATATGAAAGACAAGTTTATACCCAGAGATTACCAAATTAATTTGTTCCGAAGAATGCAAAATTTGAGACAGAAAGGGATGACAATGAAGGAATACACTGAAGAATTTTACAGACTCAACATTAGAGTTGGTCATCATGAGAGTGATGATGAAAAGGTCGCCAGATATATGAATGTCTTGATATATAAAATTCAAGATGTGATGAGCATGGTGACAATCAGGAATGTGTAATTCAGAGGGGCAAGGTGAAAGAGGCAGAGGTAGAATTCATAGCAGAGGCAAATCAATTGCCCAAGACAAAGTACAGAAGCCCAAGGATGAAGAAAAGAAACCTCATAACCACCCAGAAAGCGGAAAAGGCTCACAAGGAGGACAGTATGCCGATAGGAACACTTTTCCTCAAGCAAGAGGGAGAGGAAGAGGCAGAGGAGGTGAAATAAAGTGTTTTGTCTATGGAAAGATCAGACACGAATATTTTGAATGTCCCGATAGAAAAAGAGATGGAGGAGGATAAGCTCACATTTCAAAAGTGTAAAGGCAAAATGTTGAGGCAGAAGATGCAGAAGGCGAAAGATCCCTAATGATGAGGAAAATTCTCTTGAAGCCAAAGAAAGAGATAGAGAATCCAGTCCAGAGGAACAGTTTGTTCAGAACTGCTTGCAAAACCAAGGATAGGGTATGCAAGGTAATAGTTGATGGAGGAAGCATGGATAATCTAGTATCCACGGAAATGGTGGAAAAGTTGGAATTGGAGACAGTTGCACATATGAGCCCATACAAAGTTTTGTGGTTGAAAAAAGGACATCAGGTAACAGTCACTAAACGATGTTTAGTTGAATATAAGATAGGGGGATATAGAGACGATATCTTGTGTGATTTTATTCCCATGGATGTCTATCATATTTTATTGGGGAGACCATGGCAATATTGCAGAAATGTTATCCATGACAGAAGAAAGAACACTTATACCTTGGAGAAGAATGGTAGAATGTATATGTTGTTTCCAATTGAGGACAATAAGGTGAAAGAAGAAACAATCAATACTATACTTCTCATGAGTGGGAAGGAACTTCTGGATGAATTCAAGAAAGATGAAGAAATGCAGTTTTTTGTGGTGAGAAAACCTAGATTCATCTTGACCAGTACCTCAATAAATAATCTACCTGAGGAGATTCAAGAAATGCTGGAGAATTTCGTTGATATAGTGGTGGATGGTTTACCTTGTTCGTTTCCGCCCATCAGAAGTATAAGCCATCACATTGACCTTATACCAGGAGCGAGTTTACCAAACAAAGCAGCATACAGATTGACACCACAGGAGAATGAATAGGTTAAGAGGCAAGTCCAGGATTTGATGGACAAAGAGTTGATTAGGAAAAGCTTGAGTCCATGCGTTGTGCCAACAGTGTTAAGTCCTAAGAAGGATGGTGGACGGAGGATGTGTACAGACTCGAGGGCTATAAACAAAATCACCATCAGGTATAGATTTCCTTTACCCAGGATGGATGACTTGATGGATTTCTTGAGTGGAGCAAATTTTTTTTCAAAAATTGATTTGAAAAGGATATATCATCAGATTAGAATGAGGGAAGGTGATGAATGGAAGACAACATTCAAGATGAATGAAGGGATGTATGAATGGATTGTCATGTTGTTTGGTTTGGTGAATGCGCCAAGTACTTTGATGATATTGATGAACGAAGACTTGAAATATTTCATTGGGAAATTTGTAATTGTGTATCTTAACGATATACTGATCTTCAATAAGACTGAGGAAGAACATTTGAGACATTTAACTCTAATGATGAGGAAGTTGCAGCAAGAGAAGTTGTTGATAAATCTGAAGAAGTCCTCTTTCATGAAGACGGAACTCATTTATTTGGGGTTCGTTATCTCTTCGAACGAGTTGAAGATGGATCCTGAGAAGGTAAAAGAAATCAAAGAATGGTCGCCGCCAAGGAATATCTTTGAATTCGGAAGCTTCCATGGACTAGCCAGTTTTTACAGGAAGTTCATCAGAAATTTTAGTGGAATTTGTGCATCAATGATGGACACAGTCAAGAAAAGACATAAATATTTTCACTGGATAGAGGAAGCGGAGAAAAGTTTCAAGTTGTTAAAGGAGAAGATAATTGGACAGCGAGTTCTGGTTCTACCATATTTCAGTAAAACATTTCAAGTGAGATGTGACGCAAGTGGATTTTTTATTGAAGCAGTCTTAAGTCAAGACAGCAAACCAATTGCATACTAAAGTGAGAAGTTGAACGATGCCAAGAGAAATTATTCCACGTATGATAAAGTGTTTTATACATTCATACAAGCACTGAAGAAATGGAGACACTACCTGCTTCCGAAAGAGTTTGTTTTGTATAGCGACAACCAGGCCTTATAGTTTATAACCAGACAGAAGAAATTGAACCAAAAACATGCAAAATGGGTTGAATTTATGCAGAACTTTAATTTTGTTATAAAGCACATTTCTGGGAATGCTAACAAGGTTGTTGTTGCATTGAGAAGGAAATGTTTGATTCTGTAGGAGTTCTGTGTGAAGACCTTAGGTTTTGATAGCCTTAAGGAAATGTATAGAGATGATTCAGATTTCAAGGATGATTATGAAGCATGTGAGAATTGTGTTCTAAGAGACAGAAGTGAATGGATTGAATACTTGATCCAGGATGGATTTTTATTCAAAGGAAATCAGTTGTGTATCCCGAAGAGTTCTATGAGGGAAAACCTTTTGAAGGAAAATAATAGCGGGGGATTGGCTGGACATTTTGGCCATGAAAAGACATTTGCGCAACTAAATAGTTTGTATTATTGGCTAGGAATGAGGACAAATGTCAATAAGTTTGTCAACAGGTGTAGAATTTTCCAGCAAGCAAAGGGAAAAAGACAGAATACAGGGTTGTATCAACTATTTCCAATACCAGAGAGGTCGTGGGACGCAATAAGCATGGATTTTGTGTTAGGAATGTCAAGGACACAGAGAGGTTGTGATTACATATTCATGGTAGTCATTAGATTCTCAAAAATGGCACATTGTATTCCATGTCATAAAACCAGTGATGCAACACACATTGCAAACCTATTTTTCAAAGAAGTTGTTTGACTTCATTGTTTACCCAAGAGTATTGTTTCAAACAGAGATACCAAATTTTTTGGTCATTTATGGAGGACACTATGGAAGAAGTTGGGAAAAAAATTATCTTTTAGCTCGGCATATCACCCTCAAACGGATCGACAGACTGAGGTAGTAAATCAAGGTTTGGGAGACTTATTGAGGAGTTTGGTAGCTAAACATCATAGTCAGTGGGATCAGATTATGTTGCAAGCAGAATTTCCATATAATGACTCACCTAAAAGGAGTACAAGACAAAGCCCATTTCAGATAATGTATGGAATGCAGCCAAGAGGAGTATTTGAGTTGAGAGACTTAGAGAATAATGAGTTCATGAGTGCTGGAGTGGAAGATTTTGCAGCAGAGATGCAGGAGCTCCACAGTAAGATTAAAGAGCGGTTGCAGAATTCCAACGAGGAATACAAGCGCAGAGCATATCAGCACGAAAGAGAGATTCAATTCGAAGTGGGAGATTTAGTTTTAGAGAATCTTAGAAAAGAAATGTTCCCAAGGGGAACGTATAATAAACTGAAGATGAAAAAGATAGGGCTGTGTAAGATTCAGAGAAAATTTGAGGCAAATGATTATGAGATAGAATTTCCAGATGATGTAGGCATATCACCCATATTCAATGTAGAAGATTTGTATCCTTACAGAGAAGATGAAGCGAGAGGAGAGGAGAATCGTAAAGAAGTTCAGTGGTTCAAACATATGCCTGTAGCTGAAAGGCCACAGATGGAAAACATCATTGATAAGAGAGTTGGCAAGAAGACCTGGAAGAAGACATATTTTGAATATAAGATAAAATGGAAAGGACATCTGATTGAGGATGCCAGTTGGGAAAGCAAAGCAGATATCCAAAAACATGGATAGACGGTGCAGGAGCTCATGGACAGGAGTCCATGAATTTTTCATCCAGATGAGTATGATGCAGGAGCATCGCAAGCGGAGGACAGTTGGATACGCACCAGCGCACATTTTGGAGATATTTAAAAATTTCAAAAGGATGGCACATTAATTTAATATCTGGAGAGACATAAGTGCTCTTAAATGTTTTGGGGATTGTAACACATATCTTGAGCGGTTGCTCTCATCTGTCAGTTGTAGACAATTAATGTAATGAATGTAAAGTAGTTGTAGGCTTTAATTAGATTAGATAGATTGAGGTTGTAGGAGGGAAAACTCTAGAAATATCCCTCATATGTATTGTATTTGTATTATTATTCTCATTCTAAGAGTAGAAGTTGAAGAGTAGGAGAGAAGAGAAGAACAAAGACTATAGAAGTTGTATAAGCAGATAGTTGTTGCTATAGAAACCATGTACATAAGCACTTGAGTTAATATAAGAATGCTTTGACTCAATTTCATGGTGTTGTTATGGTTACTGTTTGCATCTATTGAATGGTATGTTTACAGTTTTCTTATATGCTCTGTTATGCATTTGGTTTAATGCATTGTGTGTATAATTTCATGTTGAATGTATGAATTCTTTGAGAGGGAGAGTATGAGTTTCAACTGTTTCTCTTCTTGAGAATTCCTGCAAGGAGTGCAGTGAAGGTCTGCAAGGAGTGCGTTGACGAAATTCTGAGTTTTACCTCATATAAGATCATGAGAGATAGAGTTGTTCTCATACCAGCTGAGGTGCAAATATCTCACAGAGTTGTGCAAGGTGTGCGCAGGCCAGGTAAAGTCTTAGACTTTCCCAACCCAAGTAAGCGGTTGAAGAACTTTTGTCGCAAGGAGTGTGTAGAGTTGGAGGATTTCAGATAACCAGATATTATCGTGAGAGTCGCAAGGAGTGGGAACAGAATCCCTGAGAGTCCTTGAGTTTGCAACTAGAATCAAGCTCAGTAGGGATAGAGTCTTGCAATGTTCAAAATACAGACGAGGTTTGAATTCACCTCACAGAAACCAAGCTCAAGAAGAAGAACGCCAAGTTATTTGGCCAGGAGTCTTTGAGAACCTAAACGGACGGTTGAATTTCTCGGAGGGAGAAACATCGATTTTTCATGGACCGTTGGATCCAGTGGATCAGCGGGGAGGTTAAGGCTGAGTGTCTTTCAACACTTGCAAGATTAGGAGGATTAGCAGTCGTTAGATCTGAATCAATGAGAGTCGTTGATTTGGTGCTTTGAATTTTGGCATTTTGGAAGTCAGAAGTGTGGAGGAAGCCATTTTCGGGAATCCCCGATACACGAAGTCCCAACACAATCTAGATTGTCAGATCGTGGAAGGTTCGGGATCATTGATCCGTGGTGAAGAAGTCGCGATTTTGGACTTCGAGAAATGGGAGAAGAGTCACATCGTGAACTCACGAGTTGCTAAATCCCGACGTGCTCAGAAGTAGGGCCCCAAGACTTGACTGGAGGTAAAATGATAGAGGAATAAGGGAGGAGCTAGTGGACCGATAGCCCATTTTTGGGGTTTCGAGAGTCGAAGGAGTCGGTGGGGACTCAAAATAGAAATCGCTAAGTCGTAAAATCCAAAACACCTTTTCGGTTTAAGTCAGTGGTCACACCGGGTGGTCACGTGTAGCAGAGGTTCGCGCCTAGTGCTTGTTCGCGCAGATGTAACTTCTAGAATGACCATTGGTTTTATATCCATTGAAGGTTCCAGAGGAACTAAAGAGCCATTTCGGCTCAAGCGAAATAGGAAGATACAAAGAGTTGGAGGTCAAGCATACCCTGCTAAGGTAGGGGTGTTGCGTCATATTTCCTCCCTAAGGGAATTTCATGCAGCATTCAATAGGCATTGTCAAAAGTATTATTCCTCTAAGTTAATCTGTCATAATTGTTGTGAGGATTATAAAGATGATGTTCAGGACATATTTCATTCTTGCGAAAGCTGTGAGGATGTGGGACATCCCTCAAAGGAGCTGATGGAGCTGATACAATCACTTTATACTAGTATAGAGGTATTAAAGGAAGATTTTACTCGTTTCTCTTATGAAGAAAATGCAGAGGATATTTTGGTCCTGAAAATAGATGTTCTTGGCAGCCCTGGTTATGATGAAGAAGTGATGTCGGATATTAACCAAGAAAAAACATCTTTTGACGGATATCCCAGTGAAGACGAAGAAGAGTAGATCTCTTCCATGGTTCCTATTTATAGTGATTGTGAAACTGATCCTGGGGAGTGCCATGAAGGATAAAAGGAGGAGCCACATCTCTCGGCTATTTTGGCTCATAATTTTTCCCCTTTCAATTTCTCAGCCATATTTGGTTGTCCACATCCATTGTTGGCTATAAACGAATGGGATGATTATCTTCTAAGATTCAGAGGAAGCAAGCATGACCATCCCAGTGAGCACTTATTAAAATTTCATGTATGCATGCTTGAACATGGATTCTTTCAAGAGGATGTCTGGATCAAGATGTTTCGTTTTTATTTAGAATAATATGCTCTTGGATGGTGTCTATCTCTCCCTGCTGCTAGTATCCATTCTTTGAAGGATTTTCACGATGCTTTTAATTCGTATTACGGGAAGATTTACCTGACTCATCTTATTTTTTATGACAGTTGTAAGAGGTTTGCACTCCACATTCTACGGGCGATAGATTTTTCCTCGTGTGATGATTCTGGTGAAGATTTGATTAAGAGAGAAAGAAAGTATGAAAGTGAGTATTTTGCAAATACAGATGAAAATTTTCTCTCTATATTTCCCAAGAAGAAGTTCTTCCATATATGATTGATGATAGCGTTGATGATGGCGTAACTATGGATGCATTATTTTTCACCCCTAGTACACATGTTGTCTCAGATGTAAAAGAAGAAATGGTTGAATAAAAGAATCGAGATATTGCTCTTTTCTCTTTGCAAGATAAAAGAGTTATGTCCTCACCTACCCCTGAAGAGTATTCATAAGAAGAAAGCATAGGCTGCCAATATTCTTATGAAAGTGAAATCTCCTACCTAGAGCAGCATGATAGAGAGAAAGATCCATCCTTGGATACACATGAAGAGACTTCTTGCTCTCAGCTAGCAGATGTTTTCAGAGTAGACAAAGAAGAAAAGGAGCAGCAGAAGGGGCAGTTTATCTCATGTCCAGAGCCTGTAAGTGAGAATCCATCATCTGAGGTCAGTCAAACTACATCAGCCTCTCATCCACATGTGCCTACCAGATATATTCAGCCGTGTGTGAGCAGTTGTGTGATAGAGCGGGCTGCCCGTTATAAATTTTCTAGAGTTTGTTGCTTGGCCTATGAGCCTGTGAAGGAATACATGGAGTTGTATTTCCTTCATTTTTTGAAGTCGCTCAGCTTTATCCTAACCTCAGTATTAGGATTAAAGTTTAACGATGTAACCGCTCTACTGTCACCATTGCGTCATCTGTTACTAATCATGGACAGAGTGAAGGAGCTTCCAGTTAGGAAGTTACTTGAATGGCTATGGTGGAAGTTTTCTTTCACCTAGCACTATGTAAAAAATCAATTAGTATAGGAATGTACATAAATAAGCTCCTTTGGAGCCCATGTGTTTTGCTTTCATTTTTAGGATAGTGTGCTTGTCGAAATTTAATCCTCAGCAAGATGTTTTTTAAGCATGACTCCATAGCCCAATGCAGAAGGCGATTGGAACTACTTGTTCTTGGTAGCTCGCAGGGAGCATGCCATCCCCTGTGGAGCCAAATGTTATCACATATAGTTCTCAAGGGCAGCAGGCCGTCCAACTTCATGGTCTGCATAAGAAGTGTCTGAGCGCAGCATGCAAATCAACTAATTTTAGTTTAAAATACAAACAGACAGGTTGAATTTTGTCAGCAGTGGAGATTCCAGGAGCATTCCAGATTAACGGCCCCCGGGTATTCAAGATTTCAAAATTTCACGAAGTATAGCGCCATGAGAAAGGTCGAAAGGCCGAAGTCCCGAAGCAGATCTCGGTCGTCGATTCGAAAAGGGAAGATCTGATCCATTGATCCGAAGAGGGAATATTTGAGTCGTTGATTGTAAATCCTCGCTCAAGATCACAATATCGATGGCCACAGTCCATTGCGTGGATGCGACGTGCTCGGGCGATAATTTTCTTGAGCGGTCCCACAATTGAAGCTGTGGTTTGGAAAAAGTAATACATGGGAAAATGTGGTGGATTTCGGGCTCAAAAACGGTGTGAACCCAAACCACCTTTGAGCGGCCCCGCAATCACGAGTTTATATAGCGTCCTATCTGAGAGCAACGTGTGGCCGCCCCCTGGGCATTAAGTTGTGTTTCAATCCTGAGAAAAGGTAGTTAATGAAGTGAGGCGACAATTGAGACCTCGTCTCACCCCATAAATGGAAAGCCAGAAAGGACTGGCAGAGGAGAGCTTGTGTCTGATAGGGGAAGGCATGTGCAGTCTGACTAAGAAGGCACAGGCATATGGCATTGGACAAGAAGCTCGAGCACGCCTCTGCTAGTATAATTTTTGATTATATGTATGTAGTTTTGATATTTTGTGAGGGTCGATGGTCGATCTACACTCCCACATTGTAAAGTTTATATAAATCACGCTCGTTATATGGTTATGTAATTCGATCTAAGACTTATGGTTTAATGAAATTCAGCTTCATGTTTCCATGCTTTATTGCCTCTGATACTGAATGTTCATGATTGAAGGATCCAGATGGATGTTTATGACTTAGTTGTATTGGAGTTTATATTATAGCTCAATTATAGCTTTTTTAGTCTCCTGAACTCCGAATACAAGAAGATCTTATTTTCTGAGTTTTTCCTCCTTAGGCTACTAGAATACCTGTTGTCCAGAGAATACCTTTCATTTTCTCCTCAATTTCTTCCTCCTGCTCGCCCTTACTACAACTTACTGACTAAATTTGAATCGAGACCTCATTTGGGGGTGCATGATGGTCCAGTTTTCCGAGTTAAACCGATATTTTCCTAAGCCTACGCCCATTCGACCCCCTTTAAAATTGTTCATTGTGACACATAAACTGATGGGTACTGGGCTTACCTCTGTCTCAATCCAGAGGTGACTTCTGGTGCTAACATTTTTGGCGCCTCTATTGGGAACGAATTGAATATTTTCCCTGGGTAGAATGACAACAAACTTTTGATTCTGAAGGTGCATCAGAAATCAGAACCTTTGAAGATTGTGCTTGCACCTAGTGACTCCACTAAGGCGACTTCACTATCTCAACTCCATTGTTTCAGTGTGGCTTCTTCTGGCTACACCTGGTAGCCCTTGGGAGAACACAACGATTAGATTTGGTCTTTGATGGTGAACAAACACCAGACACACTCTTACTGCATATCTTTCACCTGGTGACTCCATGATTAAAGAATTGATTGGCGACTCCACTGGTTCGAAATGGACAAAATACTCGCTCGGAGGCTTGCTCCTTTTGATTTTTCTGTTGTTTCTAGTTTTCCTAATGTTTTCCCTACTATGGATAAATGGGGCGATTATTTTCCCATATTTAGAGAGCGTAAAGAGGACAACCCTACTCAACATCTCCGTGAGTTTCATGAACTCATGCATCAGTGGGAGATACATCATAAGGATGTATTATTAAAAATATGCATTTTCTCATTGGCAGGGGATGCTCGTGAATGGTATCATTCCTTACCCCATGCTAGTATTTGGATGCAGGAGCATCGCAAGAAAGCAAAAGCAGAGGACAGTTGGATACGCACCAGCGCACATTTTGGAGATATTTCAAAATTTCAAAAGGATGGCACATTAATGTAATATCTGGAGAGACATAAGTGCTCTTAAATTTTTTGGGGATTGTAATGCAAATCTTGAGTGGTTGCTCTCATCTGTCAGTTGTAGACAATTAATGTAATGAATGTAAAGTAGTAATAGGCTTTAATTTGATTAGATAGCTTGAGGTTGTAGGAGGGAAAACTCAATAAATCTCCCTCATATGTATAGTATTTGTATTATTATTCTCATTGTAAGAGTAGAAGTTGAAGAGCAGGAGAGAAGAGAAGAACAGAGACTGTAGAAGTTGTATAAGTAGATATTTGTTGCTATAGAAACCATGTACAAAATCACTTGAGTTAATATAAGAATGCTTTGACTCAATTTCATGATGTTGTTATGGTTATTGTTTGCATCTATTGAATGTTATGTTTACAGTTTTCTTATCTGCTCTGTTATGCATTTGTTTCAATGCTTTGCGTGTATAATTTCATGTTCAATGTATGAAGTCTTTGAGAGGGAGAGTATGAGTTTCAATTGTTTCTCTTCCTGAGAATTCCTACAAGGAGTGCAGTGAAGGTCCCAAAGGAGTGCATTGACGAGATTCTAAGTTTTACCTTAGATAAGCTCAGGAGAGATAGATTTGTTCTCATACCAACCGAGGTGAAAATATCGCACAGAGTCGTGCAAGGTGTGCACAGGCCAGGTAAAGTCTTAGAATTTCCCAACCCAAGTGAGCAGTTTAAGAAATTATGTCGCAAGGAGTGCGAAGAGTTGGAGGATTTCAAATAACCAGAGATTATCGTGAGAGTCGCGAGGAGTGCTAGAAAAAACCCTGATAATCCTTGAGTTTGCATCCAGAATCAAGCTCAAGAGGGATAGAATCTTGGAACGTTCAAAAGAAAGACAAGGGTTGAATTCACCTCGCAGAAACCAAGCTCAGGAAGAAGAACGCCAAGTTATTTGGCCAGGAGTCTTTGAGAACCTGAACGGACGATTGAATTTCTCGGAGGGAGAAACATCAATTTTCCATGGACCGTTGGATCTAGTGGATAATCATGGAGGTTAAGGTTGGGTGTCTTTCAACACTCACAAGCTCAGGAGGATTAGAAACCATTAGATCTGAATCAACGAGAGACGTTGATTTGGCGCTTTGAATTTTGGCATTTCGGAATTCGGAAGTGTGGAGGAAGCCATTTTTGGGAATCCCTGATACATGAAGACCCGACGTGATATGGACCATCATATCGTGGAAGGTTGAGGACCGTTGATCCGTGGTGAAGAATTCATGATTTCAGACTTCGGGAAACAAGAGAAGAGTCACATCGTGAAATAATGAGTCGCGAAATATCGATGTGCTCATAAGCACTGCCCCAGGACTTGACTAGAGGTCATATGATAGAGGCATAAGGGAGGAGCTAGTGGACCGATAGCCCATTTCGGTGTTTTGGGAATTGAAGGAGTCGGTGGGGACTCACAATAGAAATCGCGAAGTTGCAAAATCTGAAACACCTTTTCAGTTTAAGTCAGTGGTCACGTGGAGTGGAGGTTCGCGCCTAGTGCTTTTTCGCACAGACATAAATTCTAGAAAGACATGTGGTTTTATATGCATTGAAGGTTCCAGAGGAACTAAGGAGCCATTTTGGCTCAAGGGAAATAGGAAGATCCAAAGGTCAGGAGGTCAAGCAAAACCTACTGAGGTAGGGGTGTTGCGTCAGGTGGTATCAGAGCTAATAACTTTTATTTTATGTAGAGGGAAGACAGAGGACAGTTGTGATTTGAATTCTATATGGACAGATTGAAACAATGTTGCCAAAGAGACGTCAAGAGAGACCCATGCTCGATCCAGCCATGGAAAGGGAAATGAGAGAACGGCGTGCTCGATTAGATGCTATGGAGACAGCATAGAGACGAACACCTGATACTAGATATATCAGTGAAGCTGAAAGCAAAAACAAAGCTGGAGCCGAAGAAGAAGTTGTAGCCGAAGATGTTGTAGAAGAACATATATTCAAAGTTGTTGCAAGAATAAGGGCCAGAGAAAAAATGGACATCCCTATGTATGAAGGAAACTTAGATGTTGAGGATCTTCTAGATTGGTTTAGAGCTCTGGATAAATACTTTGACTATGAGGATATCGAAGAAGATAAGAAAGTAAAACATGCAGTCATTAGACTGAAAGGGAATGTAGCACTGTGGTGGGATGAACTGCAGGCTGACAAGCATTGCAAAGGCAAACAAACATTTAAAGTTGTGATGGGATGGTAGCACATATGAAAGCCAATTTTATACCTAGAGATTACCAAATTAATATGTTCCGAAGAATGGAGAATTTGAGACAGAAAGGGATGACATTGAAGGAATACACTAAAGAATTTTAAAGACTCAACATTAGATTTGGTCATCATGAGAGTGATGATGAAAAGGTCGCCAGATATATGAGTGGATTAAGAAATGAAATTCAATATGAGATGAGCATGGTGACAATTAGGAATGTGGAAGATGCTTATCAGATTGCTTCAAAGGCAAAAGTAAAATTGGCCTGAAAGCAAGGTCAAAGGGGCAGAGGTAGAAGTCAGAGCAGAGGCCAAGAAATTTCCCATAACAGAGTACAGAAGCCCAAGGATGAATAAAAGAAACCTCATAACCACCCAGAAAGGGGAGGAGGCTCACAAGGAGGAAAATATGTCGATAGGAACACTTTTCCTCAAGCAAAAGGAAGAGGAAGAGGCAGAGGAGGTGAAATAAAGTGTTTTGTCTGTGGAAAGATCAGACACAAATATTTTGAATGTCCCGATAGAAAAATAGATGGAGGAGGAGAAGCTCACATTTCATAAGCGCAAAGGCGAAATGTTGAGGCAGAAGATCCCTAATGATGAGGAAAATTCTCTTGAATCCAGAGAAATAGATAGAGTATCCAGTCCAGAGGAACAGTTTATTCAGAATTGCTTGCAAGACCAAGGATAGGGTATGCAGGGTAATAGTTGACAGTGGAAGCATGGATAATCTAGTATCCACGGAGATGGTGGAAGGAATTGGAGATAGTTTCACATCCGAGCCCATACAAAGTTGCATGGTTGCAAAAAGGACATCAGGTAACAGTCACTAAACAATGTTTAGTTGAATTTAAGATAGGGGGATATAGAGACGAGATCTTGTGTGATGTTACTTGGATGGATGTCTGTCATCTTTTGTTGGGGATACCATGGCAATATGACATAAATGTTATCCATGATTAAAGAAAAAACAAATATACCTTGGAGAAGAATGGTAGAATGCATATGTTGTTGCCAATTGAGGACAAGAAGGTGAAAGAAGAAACAAGAAATACTATACTTCTCACAAGTGGGAAGGAACTTCTGG
>JASDQU010031321.1:0-15588 GCA_032191745.1 Picea mariana | reverse complement strand
CTTTGTTTGTAGTTCGATAACTATGGTCCTTAGGCAGAAAGTGCCTATACTCATCAAACACTTCCTTTCCTAAACTCCTTGAACGATGAGATTTTATCCTTGGACCACAAACTGGGCATGCAAATTTACCCTTTGTTTGAAGACCTACAAGATATATGAATTAATGTAGCATCAAATTAGAGTTACAATTTAAAATAATGCATGATATTTTCAATAAATATATATAATATTAAATCAAAAAATAAAGTAACAATATACCACAAAAATGTGTTAACCCGAGAGCATCATGAATTGTCCAGGATAGTATTCCATGGAATTGAAATTGTTTTTGCCCTATTGGTCTAGAGATTTCATACATAGTGACACCAGCCCATAAATTCAACAACTCATCGATAAGAGGCTCAATATATACGCTCATATATTTAACCTGTTACCTACCTAATTGGTTCAACATACTGTATGATTAATTATACTTATCTAGATGTCGTTATATATAAAAGAAACAATTACCATGCACGAAACAAAGAAATGAAACATTTTGTCATACTTTAAAGCAAAAAAAAGATAATTAAATACCTGGAACAATCATTGCCAACATTGTGTTCTCTCTCTTGATCGACATCCAAGGAGGAAGGTTATTGTTTATAACAAAAACAGGCCACACTAAGTATGTAGAACTTATCTCTCCAAATGGATTGACACCATCAGCTGCCAACGAAGTCTAACATTACGAGGTTTTTCTTTAAAAATTGGCCACTTTTCTTCGATGTACTTCAATGAAAAACCATCTACAAGCATTTGAAGAACATCGTCTTGACTTCTGTTATTTTCATGGAAATCCATAAATTGTGCTATACTTTGGCACCTGAACAACCGCTGGAAACGTGGAATTATCGGAATATAACGAATAAATTTGTGAGGCACCTTCTTTGACGCTTTATCGGTTCCATATATACTTATTTGACATTGTGGGCATTCATTTTCTAATTCATATTGTCCATAGTATATGATATGATCATTAGGACATGCATCAATAGCCTGATAGTCCATTCCAATTTCTTTCATAATCACGGATATTTTTTGATATGTGTGTGGCAAAATATTTGACGTTGGTAATAGAAATTCACCTAACAATATACAAAATTCAAAAAAATAAGTCAATGTAAACAATATTAATCATCAATATCACATCCAATATACTAATTTACAAATTAGAAAACAATAGCAATATAGGAAAAAATTGAACCTTTTAAGTATTTGTGAACATGTAGGCATAAATAATTAACAAATTAAATACCTTAGTATCTGTGTGAGGCAAGTGTTTGATAAACCATTCAAAACCTTCAAGTTCACCAACAACAATATAGCATATAAAAGATTTGTTGTTGAGCCTTCATAAAGAGGTTGACATGACTTCTCGAGTAGAGGATCAACATCATGACTATCATTCTGGTTGTCCTCATCCATTGGAGCAAATGTGTCTTGGATCAATCTATGTATATCATCTTCCTGATTTGAATCACTAACGTTATCTCCATCCATATCATCATTAATAACTTGATCAACAGCTTCGATATTCTGATCTCGAAGTTCATCACCCTGTAAAGGAGTATTTCTGCTAGTACTTGGCAAATAACTCTCTGGAGGTCGACATTTTGGGGGCATCGTCAATATATTTAAAAACAATGTAGAAAATTTAGTGTGTATAGAAAAAATAAAAATCCAGATAAGAAATATTACTAAAATTCATGACATGATGATTATTACAGAGAATACATTAAATATTGAATCATCTTACCAAGGGACGATATGCATAACCCCCTTTGGCATGCCCCTTCTCCCTACAATGTCTTTCAATTGTTGTTATTAAAAGTCTATTTCTTTGCAAGCCTCTACAATCATAGCAAGAGAAATAACATTTTCCATCGCCCCTCGCCTCTAATGTCGCTCTTAACCAAGAAATCTTCCTGTCATTTTCGTTCATAGTGACAAATCCTTGTCCTGACAAGTAATTGTCTTACCTACACCATACCGAACAGTAAGTTGTCAAATTTTTATATTTTAGCTACTCCTTCATGATCTTTTAGCTACTCCTTTCGATTATGATATGTTTATTTATAGTGACCTACAATCCTCACAATTATTTCTTCTAAGACATTTTGACATGTTTTTTATTATTATTATCGATTAACTATTAAGATCGATATGCTTCAATTTGTACTTTAGAGTAGTGTGTATTGAATCACCATGGAAAATAATTACACACCATTTAACGAAAGTGGTCAAAATTTCTCAAACTTGAATCACTCGACACCATACACTAGCCTCTAAGTTGTTTTGTAGACAAAATGCCAATCTTTGAAATTCACCACTAAATAAAGTATGCCAACCACTTGTCATCCACAATTGGGTTGGGTTGGTTTAAATTATGACGTGTTGATTTACATCTACATACAATGGTCACAATTTGATGCTACTTACAGTGGTCACAGTTTTATTTTCTAAGACACTTTGGCATGTTCTCATTTTTCATTGTCTGACTAGTAGATTTCATCATGTTATCGTAGATTTCATCATGAATTTTTTATATTTTAGATACTCCTTATTAATAGTGTATAAACAAGTTACATCAACTACAAACTAGAGTTAATCACTACATATAGAATTGTGTGTGATTATAAAAAATTGAGAGAAACAACATTACATATAAGAATACAATGTTATATGACTAACCTAACCTAATACTAGACTAAAAATATGACATTAATATATCACAACATCATAGAAACACAAAAGTTAGAGAGCTAACAAGGTCTCTAGGGTTAGAATTAGACTTAAGATGATTTTTTTTCCATGACTTTCTATTTCAAACATTAGTACTCCAACCAGTAAAGTTGTTATGAGTTGGTGGTTTTGTAATAAGGATTAAATTTACATAAGGAATTGTAGGCTCAAATTAATCTAGATTGATAATGACATATGTTTTTCATGTTTGAATTGACTTATTGATGGAGTGATTTTCACTCTTCTTAAAATACTTCTTCGGAAAATATTTTTCTTGACATTTCACATGAATTTCCATAGAATATACTAACTAGATCCAAAAACCAAAGACATGAAATATGGTACTACACATATAATATATTATCAAGGAAAAAACAAGCTACATGAAATTTCGACATTTGAATAAAAATTTACAAGTTAAATGAGTACATCAATAAATAAAACATACTAACCTTGCAAGTTCAAAATCCAAGCTATGTAGATCAAGAATTGGATTTGTTCAACCAGTGGGTGATGGAAAAAATAAACATCCCAAAAAAAAGCCACGAACAATGTCGCAACTATAGAAATTGTGTCGCAAAGTCTCTTAAAGTCAGGTATATATAGATCA
The DNA here is from genome assembly GCA_032191745.1 of Picea mariana. NCBI lineage: Eukaryota > Viridiplantae > Streptophyta > Pinopsida > Pinales > Pinaceae > Picea > Picea mariana. The sequence goes on along the minus strand of JASDQU010031321.1, from coordinate 12,194 downwards.
ACTAGTCAACTAGCTGTTAGCAAATGCTTTTTGAGATAGGAAAAATTATCGTGGCAATAATGACGAACTTTCATGGAAATAGTGACGAAATTTCGTGGCAATAGCGACGAAAATCCCGACCAATTTAAAAAACCTATTCGTGGCTATATCGACGAACTTTCGTGGCAATATCGACGAAAATCCCGCCCTATTTAAAAAAAAACATGAAATAATGGAAACGTGGAAAAATTTCATGGAATAATCCACCCATATGTAGTAGTGTGGGGCAGATCCAGGCATTAAGTCAATTGAGAAATATATATCCCTCTTTAGTGGAAAACCTAACAACTCCTCAAACACATCTTCATACTCTTTCAATACTAGATAATCTTCGAGACTTGGCCCCTTATCCTTCAATGGATCTTCCATATGGGATGCATAGCTCCCTTTTCTAAAACTTCTTTTCAACTGCAATGTTGAAATCTCTCAGATAGATATAGGCTTTGGAATATCTTGCATTGTCCTTGAATTCCCTTCCTCATCAAGACATGTGAACACCTTGTTATAAAAATCTAAAACAACACGATGATTTTCTATCCAATCCATACCAATCAAACAATCATAATACCCCAATGGTATGATTTTCAAATATGCTCTAATGTTAATTCCATTCATGTTCATAGGGAATTCTTCAAAAATCTCATTAATTCTTCTCTTGGTTCTAGTATCTAGTTGAACTAACCAAGACATTTCATGCTTACATTTCTTCAATTTAAATATTTCAATTAGCTTTGGATCTATATAGCTATGACTAGCTCCAAAATCAATTAAAATAGCTATGGGTTGATTATCAATCTTACCTTCAACTTTGATCATGTGGGATTGATAGTTTGCTTGTCTATTGTCCAAGGCTACATACATCATTGGCATTCTTTTTCCCACATCCTCTACCGTCTCCTCTTGTTTATTCTATGCAAAGTCTTCATATTGTCTCCTCGGTGAGGACAATATTTACACATGTGATCTCCTTCACATCCCCAACACTTTATGGGATGATGTCTTGGCCTCTTTCCCAATGACTCTATCATTTTTTGATCACCTTGAGATGGTTTCCCTTGTTGATATGATTGAGATCTATTCCTTATGAAAGGTGGCTTGAATCCTTTCTTCCTTTGATCCATTTTTATTTTGTTATTGTCATCCCAAGCCTTTTGGAAAGTTGGTCTTCCTCTGTTTTTCTCATGCAAATACTTAGCCTTCCTTATGGATTCCTCTAAATTCTTGGGATTATCAAACTGAATTTTGTCCTTATAAAAGGATGGAAGTCCACTCAGGAACCTATGAATGTTTACCTTCTCATCTCTAATGAAGCTCGCATACCTGATAAATTCCGAGAAATTTCTCTCATATTCATCCATGGTCATGTTCCCAAGGTTGAGTTCAAAGAACTCTTGCATCTTCTTGTCATAATATTTTTCTGACAAGTATTGTTGTTGAAAGCATTTCTTGAATTGCTTCCATGAAATTATCTTCTAATCAAGGTGCTTAACCTACTTTATTCGGTCCCACCACATAGATGTTGATGATTACAACTACGTGAGACATCCTCCAAGACACATACCTGAGAGAGAGCCCATGAGTTGGTGTTCCCATGAGATGAGTGTGTGGTTCCTATCTGATATAGAACTGGAACGTTGTGTTGGCCTCCTATGTGCATAGATTTGAGATGATGTTCCATATGATTCTCCTGTGTAACACAGTGAGAAAGAAGATCTGTTGAGTTGGACGTGTTTGTGGCTAAGCACAGGTGAACGTGTGGGGAAGCCCATGAGTTGGGTGTATCGTTTTGAGACAGAGATGAAACATTGTATTATCCTACTCTGTGCAGAGAGTTGAGATGATTTTATGCTCCATATGATTCTCCTATCTAATGCAACGAGAAAGAAGATCTGTTGATTTGGGCGTGCCTGTGGTTGAGCACAGGTGAACGTGATCCTAGTGGTTGAGCACTAGTGAGTGTGGTTATCCTATGAGATGCAATGAGATAGAGATGTGGACATCCCTATGGCTGAGCACATATGGATGTGACCCTAGTGGCTGAGAACTAGTGGGTGTATAAGATCCCTTGTTATATTGTTCAAGAGTCATACTTACCTATAACCCTATTTGTGATGTAAAGGGTGGAGGTCGGCCCCACCATAAAGTGAAATATAATTAATGTAAAAGATAATTAATATGGTAATAATTAATTATATTGTGAGTTATTGAGTTCGGACATGTTGTGCCAATAGACACCATTGTTTATAGGTTCATTCTAATATAAGTAAAGGTAAATTTCCCATTGAGGAATGATATCACAAGTGTGTGTTTGGAAATTTCAGCAAGTACTTACTTCTTGGGAAAAGTATGCACCTCTCTTGGGCGCTAGTCTTCTAGGGTTTTGTAAGAACCCCTTTGTGTGATAGGTTTTATGGTGGTGGAGGTATTTCTCTTGAAGAATATAACAAAGAATTGGTTGGGTTTTCTTCCCTTGTTGAGAAGGGTTTCCCAGGATACTTATTGTGTACTTGTGCATGGCGTTTCTTCTTGTGATCTTGGTTGTTGCAACAAATTGTTTATGGTTGAACTAAAATGATAAAAATGGAATGAAATTCATGATTAAACCTAGATTATTGAAAAATCAACATGGTTTCAGAGCATAGGTCTCGAAGAACCCATTGCACAAGCAAATTTCAGTCATCCTCTCTCTTTTGCAAAACCGTACGACCCTCCTGAGGTTTCCAAAAAATCCGTACGACCTATCTTTCTGAGGAGTTTCAGCACTTGCCACTTGGAAATTGGGGATTAAAAAAGTATAGGAGTGTATGGCCTCCTCCAATGCACCTCCAGAAAGATTCAGATTGCATTTCCCAGCATTTTGACTTTTTGGCCCTAAGGTTTCTAGGGTTTTACTAATTTCTGCAGAAATTTTAGAATTAGGGTTTCTGCAACTCATTGAAGGAGCCCTTCAGCTCACCAATGCTCTTATATATTTAAAAGGATTATTTTTGGCAGTCATAAGTCCAACAAAACCTAAAAAGTGCTAGCTTATCCTAGCCGTTAGGGTTTCTATCCCATTTGACAAGGGTTTGTGAAGAATCTAAGATTATGATGTGTTGGGTATGTGTTATATTCTTTGCACGAGTAGTAGTGTCTGAGTGTATGCGTCGGGCACTTAGGTAAGTTTGAGGGGGGGGCATGCAGGGGGGTTTCTCCCTTGGGAAACATGTCACATGCCTTGGGAAACATGCCACATATTTAGGTGGTTTTTCAGCACATCTTTTTTGCCGATGGTTTTCTATTTTCGATTAAGGAATTAGGGTTGTGGACTAATCCAGGTCATTGGGTTAGGGTTTTGGATGTCGTCGGCTCATATATGTGTATTGTATTGTAAACAATGTATCACATATGAATGAATATAGAATATGTTGGTTTTCCCAGTTTGGGTTTCCCGGGGAAAAATAGCTGTGTAATGTTTGTATTTGTCATTGTATCTTTTATGTTCTTTTATTGAATATTTGTTTGCAGTAGATATTGTACAAGGTTAAAATCTACATGATGAACAGAATCATGATGGAAGATAAGCTTGATAGATCAATCAAACTCAGTTCCTGGAAGCTAAGACTTCAAGGATATGAAGACATCAACATCTCAACACTCTCAGGTATGGTCCCTACCAATGATAATACTTGGTTAATTGACAGTGGTGCCTCCAGGAACATGACCGGTTTTAGAGATCACCTAACAAATTTTGTTGAGAAAGAGACACGTCTACATGTTTTCCTTTGAGATGATGCCAGATATAATGTGAAAGGGGTTGGAACTTCTACCTTCCAGCTAGACTCAAATATGCAACTTCAACTAAGAGAAGTACTATATGTTCCTGGAATGAAGAGGAACCTTGTCTCCATTTCTGCCTTGGAAGACAAAGGCTACAAGGTTACCTTTTCAAAAGGAAGAGTTCTTGCATGGAACAAATACTCTCATATAAATTCTTCCAAGGTAATTGGTGTTTGAGAAAACAAACTGTGCAGATTAACCATCATACCAGTCTAGACCCTTCTACATGACACTATCAGCTTGAGTGAGCTATGGCATAGAAGACTTGCTCACATTCATTTATAGAGATCTCCTAGCTCTAGGGAAGATGGTAACATGTCTTCCAGAAATACATATTCAACATAAAAGTGTTTGCAAAGGTTGTGCTATTGGAAATAATGTTAAAGGATTCTTCTTGAGAAGTGACAATAGATCCAAGGAAATCTTGGACTTGATTAATTCAGATGTGTGTGGACCAATGATTGTTGCATATCTGAATGGGTACTTGTACTATGTACTCTTCATAGATGATCACTCTTGGAATACTTGGATTTACTTCCTAAAGAAAAAGGATGGAGTCCTAGAAAAATTTCAAGAATTCAAAGATCAGGTTGAAAACCTGACCGGGAGAAATATCTAGGTACTAAGCTCAGATAATGGAGGAGAATACACCTCCAAAGATTTAAGCATTTTTTGTATGGAAGAAAGGATCAAGAGGGAGTTCACAGTTCCTTACAACCCTCAACAAAATGTGGTTGCAGAGAGGAAAAACAGAACTATCATCAAGGAAACCAAAGCAATGATTCATGATCAGAGTCTACCTATGACTCTATGGGCAGAAGCATGCATGACAACAGTGTATGTTCAAAACAAGATTCCTCATCAGATCTTGAAGAAAATTGCTCCAGAAGAAACCTTGATTGGAGTGAAGCCTGAGATTGGACACTTCAAGATATTTGGTTTCCCAGTATGTTTTCATGTACCCAAAGAGAAGAGATCCAAGCTAGACCCTTTAGGAAGAAAGGGCACATTTGTAGGATACAGTGAATCCTCGAAAGCATATCAGATCTACATTCCTGGTCAAAGACAAATTGAAATAAACAGAGATGTTACTTTTGAGGAAGAGATAGCTTTCTAGAGATCCAGAGAATCTCAGATGGAAATGGATAGTGATACAATTCCTTCTCCCCCTTCAGCAGTTCAGAGGGAGATAGACATTATTCCAGTTGATCGAGTTGCTCCAGTTGATCAAGTTGCTCCAGTTGATCCAGTTGTTCCAGTCAATCCATTTTCTCCAATCGACATGCCCAGAGATATTACAGTAGGACATAAAAGGCCATCTTGGGCCTGAAAAACTCTACAGGAAGCAGAGGGGCATGCAGCCCCTCAAGGGACAACCAGAGAGAGCAAGAGACCAAAGAGATTCCCAAGCTACCTTTCATACACGAGTCATATCATTGACTCTGAGCCTTCTTTTCATGATGAAGATTCATGTGAAAAGGTATGGAAAGATGCCATGACATAAGAATATCAGTCTATATCAAAAAATGATGTATGGGATATTGTTTCGAGACCAGAGGGAAAGTCTGTAGTGATGTCCAAATGGATTTACAAAATCAAACATGCATTTGAAGGTAGCATCAAGAAATACAAAGCGATATTTGTAGCCAGAGGTTTCTCACAAGTAGAGGGAGTTGACTACGATGAGACATTTGCCCCAGTAGCCCGATACACTTCCATTTGTTCTATCATTGCACTAGTTGCTTCCATGGGTTGGTAGCTACATCAGATGGATGTAAAGACAACCTTTCTCAATGGTAAAATTGAGGAATAAGTTTATATCGAGCAACCAAAAGGATTCGTTATACACAACAAAATATCTCATGTGTGCAGGTTGAAGAAATCCATGTATGGACTAAAACAAGCACCACGTGCTTGGTATAAGAAAATGGATGGATTCTTGATGAGTTTGGGCTTCAAAAAAACTGTTGTTGATCCAAACCTTTATTATCACATTGATGGCAATGAGTGCTTGATATTGGTCCTATATGTGGACAACCTTTTCCTCATTGGTTCAGAGAGACTCATTAATGAATTCAAACAAGCCTTGGCAGCTAAATTTGAGATGAAGGAGTTAGGTTTGATGCATTACTTCTTGGGACTAGTAGTATGGCAGATGATAGACGGAATTTTCCTGAGTCAAGGAAAATATACTGTGGAGATATTGAAAAAGTTTAGTATGACAGAATGCAAATCCACACCTACACAAATGGTGATGGATTTGAAGAAGATGATTGATGTTGATTCGGGAGAGATTGATCCACACTTGTACAGATAGTTGATTGGATCACTAATGTATCTAGTTAACACTGGACCAGATATATGCTATGCAGACTCACTGGATATAATAAAAACATGTATTGAGATACCTACGAGGCATAGTTGGTTATGGCCTAAGATATGCCTCAAGTGTAGACTTGAGCCTACAGGGATATGCCAATGCATATTGGGCAGGGAGCGTAGTAGACCAGAAGAGCACCTTTGACTGTTGCTTTACTTTAGGGTCTGCCATGGTTTTCTGGTGTAGCAGGAAACAAATCTCTATGGCATTGAGTATCGCAGAGGCATAATACATTTCATTGAGTGTGGAAGTCCATGAAGCAGTGTGGCTTCGCAAACTTCTGACTGATTTATTCGATCATGAGATGGATCCTACTACTATTCATTGTGATAACCAGAGCTGTGTGAAGCTCTCTTAGAAACCTATGTTTCATGATAGATCGAAACACATTGATATAAAATATCACTATATCAGAGACATGGTGCAGAGGAAGAAAGTACACGTGAAATACCTTCCTACCCATGATCATATCGCATATATCTTCACCAAACTGCTTGCCAACACGAAGTTCGAGTACTTCCGTGAGAGAATTGACCTGGTGGAGAATGCCTCCCTAGCTGAGAGGGAGTGTTGATGATTACAGTTGTGTGAGACATCCTCCAGAACATAGACCTGAGAGAGATCCCATGAGTTGGGTGTGCCCATGCGATGGGTGTGTGGTTCCTATCTGAGATAGATATGGAACGTTGTGTTGGCCTCCTCTGTGCATAGAGTTGAGATGATACTCTAGATGATTATCATGTGTAATGCAGTGAGAAAGAAGATCTGTTGATTTGGGTGTGCATGTGGCTGAGAACATGTGAACATGTGGGGAAGCCCATGAGTTGGGTGTATTGTTCCGAGACAGAGATGAAATAATATATTATTCTCCTCTGTGTAGAGAGTTGATATGTGATGCTCCAGATGATTCTCTTGTGTAACGAAGTGAGAAATAAGATCTGTTGAGTTGGATATGCTTGTGGCTAAGAACAGGTGAACGTGATCCTAGTGGCTAAGAACTAGTGAGTGTGGTTCTCCTATGAGACACAATGAGATAGAGATGTGGACATCCTAGTGGCTAAGCACAGATGGATGTGCCCCTAGTGGTTGAAAACTAGTGGGTGTATAATATATCTTGCTATATTATTCAAGAGTCAAACTTACTTGTAATCCTATTTGTGATGTAAAGGGTACAAGTTGACCCCACCATAAAGTGAAAGATAATTAATGTAAAAGATAATTAATATGGTAATTATTAATTATATTGTGAGTTATTGAGGTCGAACCTGTTGTGCCAATAGACACCATTATTGATAGGTTTAGTCTAATATAAGTAAAGGTAAATTGCCCATTGAGGAATGATATCACAAGTGTGTGTTTGGAAATTTCAGCAAGTACTTACATCTTGGGAAAAGTGCACACCTCTCTTGTGTGCTAGTCTTCTAGGGTTTTGTAAGCACCCTTTTGTGTGCTAGGTTTTATGGTGGTGGAGGTCTCTCTCTTGAAGAATATAGAAAAGGATTGGTTGGGTTTTCTTCCCTTGTTGATAAGGGTTTCCCAGGATACTTCTTGTGTACTTGTGCATGGTGTTTCTTCTTGTGATCTTTGTTGTTGCAACAAATTGTTTATGGTTTAAGTAAAATGATAAAAATGGAATGAACTTCATGCTTAAACCTAGCTTATTGAAAAATCAACAATAAATACCTTCCATTGAAGGTGGTAGGATGTAATTTTAGCATCTGCATTTGATCAGTAGTTATGCAATTGGAAATATTTCCTCATTCCCAGCAACCATGCTTTTTCATATTCACCTTTCTTGTTTTCTCCATCAAATGATGGTGGACTGATTTTCCTCAATTCCCCTTGCAAGTTATCGGACCCATGTCTCCTTCTCTGATGCCTAACAGGAGATATACTTGGGATGCTTGCCGACCTTGAATGTGCATATGTTTTTCTGGTCAAGTAACCTGGGGATTGATGATGTTGATGCATGCTAATACTCCTTGATCATTTAGACCCTCCATGATTACCCCTCCTATCATGAGGCCTAGACACCTCCACTTCCTTGGCACTAGATTCTTTCCTTTTTCCTGAATCTTTGTTGACTTGCTTCTTCATCATGTTTAGGCTTTGAAGTATCTCTTCTTGATCCTTCATGATCCTCTCATTATTGTCCTTATATCTCTGCACTTCTTTTTGTAGGATTCTCATAGTTACAAGCCCATGTCTATCTCTTCACCCATTAGACTCAGTCTCAACATTACCCATGCTAACATGAAAACCTCTAATTTCTTATTCATGGATATAAGACCCTTGAGCATCCTCCATATCTCTAGTTCTCATGTAGGAACTAAAGTATACTTTTCTGTATCTCTAATTCTGCAAGAATGTGCATGCAATAATTGTTGTTAGAATTAAGCACATTTCAAAATATTTATTAATTAGATTACAAGTAATTTTTCATTTTAAATTATGAATAATATTAATGCACTACTCCCGAGAATTTTTCCTTAAATGAATTCCTCTCTTAAACAACTTTCCAACGGTTGTACTCATGCCTCAATATGAGTTCTGAGTGAAAAGTTACAACATCCACATGATGCAATTTCCACTCATTTATTGCTACAACAATCTCTTTTATCACTTTCTATGAAAATATAATGTCCAATTTAAAATTATGGGTTGACACATGTCTTGTAATCCTCAAGACCTTTACAATGACTATTCGTTTTCTCAAATTTGAGTTTCGAGCTGAAAGTTATGGTCCAAATAAGTTTTGATTGTTTTACCCAATTGATCCATGTATGCTACAAGTTTCTTCTTTCACTCTTAGCACATTTTCAGGTACCCATARCCAAAATATGATTTCATCGCTGGCCTATATGGGTYATAATAATTTCCTCAACTACTCMTGTGCCCCAAATAGACTTCTGAGCATGGAGTTATGCCCTCTGGAAGTAACTTTGGTGCCAAAATTTTACCYKCACTGTTTTGGTTGTAACTTCCTCATACRAGCTCCRTTTTGTGAACCGTTTATCTCATTGGATAACTCTCTCYGAGTTATTTTATTTGAGATAAGTAAACAAAGTGTATTTTGGTAACTCTGTTTTCATGGGTTTCGACTACCTAAAAACATCGTTTAYGCCCCCAAAAMTGACCCACAAGTTAATGACCTTCAAAAATATGAAAAATTCAGAAAATTTTACATAAAAATTGATTGTTTTACTACTGTAACATCCCTTTAAATCTTATCCATCCATTTCAAATTGCATGAAATCAAATTCGTTGATCTGAGTTGCATCGATGATCAGAGATCAACGATTCTTATTTCCAAACCAACTTTTCTGTGAATATCCCTGACACATGATCGTCAATCATCGGCCATCGGTTGTTTCGCCTCACGAAACCAAATATTTCCCACAAATATCGTTGATCTGTGATCATCAACGATCGACCATTGGTGAATTTCTTTTGCAACATCCTTGTTACAAAGTCGTCAAACCCTCGACCATCGACGATCAACCACCCCTTTGTTGACATGGAATGACACGTAAAAACTGGCGTGGCATGACACGTCATCCCAAGATGTCAACTTTACTGACATGGAATGACATGTGGATGATGGTGTGGCATGACACATGGATGATGATGTGGCATGATACGTAGATGATGATGTCATTATCCTCTTTTCCTTCATCGGTGATTGACCACTTCTCTTGGACAAATGAAAACTCTCGACTAAATCTGTCGATGCCCAATCCTCGACCATTGGCGATCTGAGGTTTCTCTCGATCAAATGAAACTCTCACCAAATTTTGTTGATCCTCAATTATCGACCATCGTCCAGTTTTCTTGGAAAATTTTGACACTTAGAATTTTTTCGACCAACATTTTTCGATCCCCGACCATCAACCATGTGTGATCGATAATCCTCCCTGGACACGCAAAACCTTCGCCAAATCCTTTCAATCGTTGACCATCATCCATTAGCAAGTTTCATTGGTGAACCTAAGAACTTTTGGCCAAAATCTGTTGATCCTTGACCTTTGGTCGTCAAAGATAGAAGACTTATTTTGGCCAAACTCAACTCTTCACCAAACTCATTGATTCTACTGTCGACCAATAGCAAGTTCAACTAGTGAACTTCAAACCCTCCACAAATCTCGTTGATCTAACCATTGTCTATTGGAAAATTCTTTCAATGAAATCCAACACTTAGAAAAAAAAATGATCACAATATAGGTGAATCTAGGTGGTTGATCTATTAGCGAAAATGATCTCAATCATTGGTTCTATTCCATCTCCTCAACGTCCGAAATGAACACAGACCGTCGATCTGATCTATTTCAAAAAACCATGAAATAAATCTTGCCCATCGATTTGATCAACCTTTCAAAACGGTCAAACCTTATGGATTTTTAAATTTATCATAATGAATCTTAGTCGCCAATCTCGAGATCAAAAGAGATATTGGTCGTTGATTCGTCAAACTGCGTGTAACTCTACAAAACTCATTAAAACTCGAAATTCAACCATTCCAAGTTGAATTAGGCTCTACAACTTGCATATTAACTTCATTAAATTCTCTTAAACAGTTCTAATTTATTCTAACATGAATCTTGACCACAAATTTGGGGATTTAACTCTAATTTTCTCCCGATTTTCCCCCAAATTCACACATACCAAGTTTGCAACAATGAATATACTCAAATTCACACTAGTTCTTGGACCATACGGGTCCAGTGTTGAACCAGTAGATCTGATACCACTTGTAATGTACCCAACCCCCACCTGGGTCACATCACTACCAAAATGACCCCATAAAATTTCTGATACTAAATATAAATGTGGAAATAGCCAATAACATGACATTCATACACTTGAAATTGTATATGCTAGTTAAATATGAAAATACAATTGTTCAATTATGCATAGAAACAAATAAATAACATACAACAACATCCCACCACATAGACAAGGATTTAAATGCATCATTCTTCTCACAACAAGCAATAATAGCCAAATATAATTAAGAGTAAATTGCACAACAAATATATCAACAACTAACATGGATAAAAACAACACATGAGAACACTTATCTTAATGAAATGTGAAACCTGCTGTAGAGGATAGACATTCCTCCCAACCGTAGCCTTGTTGTTCTAGTTCTCAACAACAAGACACCGCCAAGCTAGGGCTATGAATGCACAAGAGACTGAGGTTCCTAAGGCTAGCTAATGTCTCCCTTTCAACAATTAAACTCTCATCTAATTCCAGTCCACCAACACTCTTCCCCTCAACCTGCACAACCCAAGGGATGGAATCCCCCTTCATTGCTCACAGTCCCTCGGGCCTTTCCACTGCCTTCCAGGGCTTCCAATATAGGTTGGACAAGGATTCTACTTGTTGGGACTTTAGGAATTCTACAGTTGTAATACAAGTTCACCCAACAACCAAAACACCTACTTCTTGGATGAATTTCAAACAAATTATCACTCCTAGGAACGCAACCTCTTTCTCCACGAAATTAAAACTCCAATCAATAGCCAAACATATACATAATAGTTTCCTTCAAGATCCCACACTCAAAACTCCATATATGGCCATAGAAATCCATGAAAAAACAACTCTCTATGCAAAAACGTGAATGTCCAAAATTTGGTCTCCGACCCATACGAATTTCCTCTATTTCTCTTGCTTGCTTGACTTGCACTCTTCCCCAATATGATTGTAATCATCCCCCATGCTCTAAATAACTATGGGAAGTGACTCTCACACCAACCCTCTTACATGAATTCAATTATTGGGATCTATAACACTCAACAACTAATGGAAGGTTCATGTGAAGGATAATTTAGAGAAAAATAGGAAATGGGTTTTGGTTTAATAGATATGGGTAAATCCCCCCCACCACCCCCCATGGACCCCTACCCTCTCTTGTGGATACTTAGCCCCCATCTATCCATGTCCTCCTGCA
>JASDQU010031318.1:0-15149 GCA_032191745.1 Picea mariana | reverse complement strand
TAGCCATAGTAGAGGAAGTTGCCATGGACCAGGCGAACACAGAAATAGAACAAGCAAGAATGACCGATAAAAAGGAAATCGAGTTGCTGAAAGCTAAGCTCGAACAAGTAGAGTTGGTAGCTTAGACCATTCAAATATAGGTAGGCCAGTAAAGAGACTTGATCAAGCAGCTACAGGTTAGATTAGAGTTTGCCGAAAGCCAAGTTATAAATATCAGGATATTCTAGTCCCAGGCCATGGAGATTCAGAGCAGAGTTTCTGCAGCCTAGCGAAGTTTACTTGCCAAGGTAGAGACGATTCGGGACAACTACCTGCTTGTTGATCAAGCATTGGAAAACTTGTTTGTCAGAGAGACAGAAGCTCAAGCAGCTCGGGTTGCATTTCAAGAGGTTTTAATAGCTACAACAAACAAGGAATCGACAAATAGTTCTGAGTTTTCCATTTTGGAACAGACTCAAGGTAATATTTTGTGGAAAGAATGGGAATGCAACATATCAGAAGGAAAATTGCAAGCCAAGAGGATAAGGAAATCCTGGGAAGAGGCCTTCGGTTCTATAGATGGAGATCTGTTAGGCAGTGATAGTGAGAGCAATGTTGAGACACTGAACCAAATGAATATAGCGAAATTCTCGCTTGATATACATGTGAAAGAAGAAAGATATTCGATCGAAGTCTCACAAGTAACTCAGGCAGAAATAGTTCAAATAGATAAATGGATTATTAAACCAAGTGTGCGATTGTTCACTATCGACAACCTAGACCGACAGATGGAAGAAAGGTTACCAAAATTAGTCAGAGATTGTTATATTTTTGAGGCCAATTGTCAAGCGGAACCTTTTAGGTTGATATCTAGGCTGGCGGAGAAATGTGTCACTTGTACCGAGCATGTGAAGGGGAAGGCTTCTGGTACTAAATAAAGACAAAGATAAAGAAATGAAATGATTGATGTCCTTCTTATTGTAACTGAAAATCCTGTAACGATTGAGATTCCATCATATGTAAATTTGTATAAATATATAATAGAAGGAAGGAACAAGGGATGGACTTTTTTGGGTCGATTGTAATAGAGTTTTTCTCCCTCGAGAGTTAATATAAAGAAAATCCAAAGATTCTCGATTATGTCACAACTGTGTTATGAGTTTTCTTCCTTGTATTCCATATCTAATTTCATTTCATATATGTATCTGATCAATGTTTCGCTATAATTTAGTACAACCTCTACTAGAGTCAATTAATTTCAGTTTTCTATATCGTTTACTGTTTTTCCTCTGTACCGGCTATCAACAGGTATAATACCAGTGAACACTTTAGATTTCTATATATATTTTATGCTTCATCAGGTTATTTCTTTATCTTTTTCTTCCTCTGTTTACAAGTGAGATTCTCCCTTGATTGGAGCCTTACATGATAGACAACTTAATGTTTTTCTTACACCTCATACACTTTTATTAATGTATAACTCAGTTACGGGAAAGGGCCTTTGGTTTGCACCCTGTTTTCAATATTTGAGCTATAAACTCTCCTTTATACGACCGAAATCAAGACAACATCTAAAAAATTCTTTGAGATTTTCTTATCATTCTATTCCTCTATGACTGTCCCTGTGACAAGATAGCCTAATATTGAACCTGGACTATCAGATCAAACACATATTTCTTTGAATCTTTTTGATACTATTCTTAAAACAACCACTACCCGGGTAGAACTTGAACGTTCATGGGCAACGATTAAAAGGGACATAAACATCCAGGAATAGTTGGAAGCTAGACAACAACCTAGAAATCTACCCTAGCTTCCCTTGCCGAAGGTTGACATTTCTTCCTTCTCTACCCCTTAATAACTTTCGGATGCCTAGACACTGTACTTCTAAGCCTTAAGTACAGACTCTGGAACAACATATTTTTGGCGCCATTGTTGGGGACCGAAGTTACAGAATCTTTTTCCCTAGGAAAATGACATTTTTCGTTGAAAGTGCCACCCTTTGATAGTGAACAAAGAGTGCACACCTTTTAAAGGCTTTCCAATCCTTCACTTGGCGACTCCACGATTAATAAGCTGGAATCTGGACAAAGGAATACTAGGAAAAACCCAGATGGTAAACAGACCACACCCGTTACTGATCCCAAGAAGATTTTAAAGGCAAGAGGCCCTCTTAAGCCGACCCCTGCTGTCTATCAACTTAAATTCCCACAATAGAAGACCAAGAGTTCTTCTGAAACTTCAACTTCACGTAGCCCTCTTTTCGACACTAAGGATCTAACATCAAACTGCTATGAAGTTAGAAGCGAAACCCATCCGATAACCTCTATAGTACATAAAGGAAAAAGTCCTATAGAAAATTTATTTGTTGTCGATATATCATCGACTCTTTAGTTGAATTTCGCAACCTCACACAGTCTCGAAGAATATTTCACACATCCAGTTTCCACACCTGTTGGTTCTCTTGATTACATCTCTTACAAGTCTGAAGAGCCAAGCCCTCGCATCCCTTACTAATCATCCTCAGATTTTTCACCTCGCGAAGAAAGTAAATTCACTTTTAATATTCCAAAAACCCCTTGAAAAATTTCCACTAATAACGATGGAAGCCGCCGGAGGGGGAGGTGGAGGGGTTGTCGGAGGAGGAGGTGGAGGTGCTCCTGGGGAAGGAGCTGGAGGCTAAGGGCCTGTCCCCCCTCCCATAGTGTTTTCTAAATTGGTAGCAAGATATGCTCCTTTGGTATTGCACGTTCCTCTGCACGACCTTCCCAAAAATTATATAAAAAAATTGCCAAAATTCACTAGGGAAGGAGATCTGACTGCAGCCGAACACAAAAATTTCTTTGATCAATTCGCAGACATCCTAGGTCTCAAACATGAAGATGTTTATTCGAGGCTTTTCATCCAAACCTTCGAATGTCAGGTCCGAACTTGGTTTCGGAGTCTACCTGTAGGATCTATCTTGTCCTATGATGCCTTGGAAGATGCTTTCCTTAGACAATGGGGCGAAAGAAAGGACCACCTATACTATTTAACTGAGTTTGGGTCGTTAAGAAAAAAGAATTCAGAAACAGTTATGGAGTTTATTCAAAGATTCAACAAGCTGTATAACAAAATCTCAGCCGAGGTTAAACCTTCCCAACCCGCAGCCAAAGTAATTTTTGTGGGGGATTTCGAACCAGATTTTGCACTTCTTTTACAAGAAATAAGGGGAGCTACTCTAAACCGAATGCAAGATGACGCTATAGAAATTGAGTCAAATATGATGGCTTCTGGTAAGTTAAAAGCTAAAGTAGAAGTGGGAAACCGAGAAACTAGATGCTTTAGAGAACAAGCAAGGCCGTCAGGGTCTAATAGATACACAGATGACAAAGTAGACGATATGGCCAGGGTAATTAAGGAATTGTCTAATAAGATATCCAGAATGGAGCTAGAACAGGCCAAAGCCAATTCTTTCACCAAAAAGGATTTCAGGAGGAATCCCAATCCCCCAAACCAATAAAGGCAGATAAAAAGCGAAGATCAGAAGATACAAACTCCCTTAAAGAACGAAAATTTTATAGGAGGGAATGATCTGCAAGATTTCAGAGATTTAGAGGATGATGTCACGAACTCGGGTGATGACTGCACACAGCCTTATCTTACTAGAGAGGATTATGAAAAATCTCTAAAAACTCAACAATCGTCTATTGAGGGTGAAGAAAGAGATTATACTGACCTTTGTATTTATCAAGAAGAAACCGGTATGATAATGGCCGAGGTCCAACCTAGGTATAACTTGAGATCTGAGGGTAAGCCTATTTTAACTACTCAACCTAAGAAAATTCTCCCCAAAAGTCAAACTTATGAGCCTACCCCAGAAGAAACCGTGTTACCTAACAACAAAGCGAAACTAGTAAATGCGCAAGAACCCAAAGTGGAAAAGGTTGAGACTAAAGCATAGGAAACCGAAGAAGCTAATACAAATACACCTTTAACCAAGATCATGAGTAATAAGGTAGTTCAGACAAATAAGTTGGAAAAGAAGGTTTGGAAGTCCCAACTAGAGAAATAGACAAGGTGAGCAGATTTTTCAGTTTTGAAAATGAGATAAATAAAATTAAGATACCAATTCCTCTGGTAGAGTTAGCGAAAAACCCAATTTATCGAAAGAAGATTACCAAAGTGATAGACGTTTTAGAGCTAGAAAGCCAATATGACGTTTTGAACCTGGAAGATGATAATCCCAACATCACTTTTGGTCCACATTTTGAAGGATCCAAAGACACTGTTGCTCCCTTTTATATCACCTTAAACGTATACGATCAGCTACTACATAATTGCATGCTAGACTTCGAAGCCTCACATAATGTGATGCCTAAAATTATTATGGACAGATTGGGTCTCCAGATCACCATACCTTACAAAGATATTTACTCATTTGATTTGAGAAAATTTAAGTGTATGGGAATGATAAAGGATTTAGTAGTCACCCTGGCACAGGTCCTAGTTAAGAGCATCTTGATGGATGTGGTCATTGTTGATATTCCCCCCAAGTACGGCTTACTATTGTCTAGGTCATGGGGAGCCAAGTTGAGGGGTTCTCTTCAACTGGATATGACATAAACCATGATTCCTGAGTTTGGTGGGCAATTTACTTGGTTGTACAGGGAGACGAGGTTAGCATATACAGTAAGCGACCCTCAAATTCTGAACAATTTCCCTATTTACATTGCAGATCAAGATTTAGGAAATTGTATCTTATATTTTGACGACGATTTAGATGGTGGCACAGAGGAAAACGATATAGAGCATGAAGAGTCAGGTTACATGACTGAGGATATGTGTAGCACCGGTATCTGGAAAAATGTTTTTTGACGGTGCCTTGTCTTGCGAAGGGGCTGGTGCATAAGTGCTTTTTGTGGCACCTGAAGAAAGGTTCGTTGTCCCTTTTTCTTATAGTCTAAAATGGGATATAGATTATACTAACAATGTATGTGAATATGAATCCTTGGTCTTAGGATTAGAGGCTTCCAGGAGGCTAAAAATAAAAAACCTAGAGGTATACGAAGATGTGGAGTTGATAGTCAAACAAATAAATCGACAATACCAGGCCAAGCATCCTAGATTAAAAGCATACAGAAATTGTGTCTGGGATCTAATGGAGAACTTTTTCTTATCTGTAAATGTCCACTTCATCCCACGCACAAAAAACTTACAGGCTGATGCATTAGCTAAAGCAGCTTCAACTTTCACTCCTCCTACAACTTTTAAATTGAAGTATCACATAGAGATAAGACAAAGACCATCTATATCGGATAATATCCAGCATTGGCAGGTTTTTGAGGATGATGAACAAATTAAGAAGTTTCTTGAAGCAGTAGGTGAATTTTCTGAAACTCACGCAGATCAAGAAAATCAAAATGACCATATATGGATCATGCAAGAAGGGGAGGACCCTCAAGCTTTCCAAGACAAAATCGCAAATCATCGCATGCTGGTACTAAAAAATAACCAGATTCCGAAAGGACTGATCCCTCTGGAAAGACTATTTGATCAAAATGACATACCTATAAAATCCACCTTACAACCCCAACCAGAAGAGGTTGAGGACTGTGACATAGGAACCAAAGAAGAGTCTAGGATGGTTAAAATATCTAAACTCCTCCCCCCTGAAATAAAAGGCAAGTATAAGGACCTACTCAGACAATTTAAAGATGTTTTCACCTGGTCTTACGACGAGTTAAGAACCTATGACACTACCGTGATCGATCACAAGATACCTCTAAAGCCTGGGGTCAAACCCTTTAGACAAAAGCTTAGGCAAATCAACCTCATTTTATTGCCTGTGGTCAAGAGAGAAGTGAAGAAACTTTTAGAGGCAAAAATTATAGTACCTCTGAGATATTTCGACTGGGTGGCAAACCTGGTCCCGGTCAGAAAAAAGAGTGGGGAAATTAGACTGTGCGTGGATTTCATAAATCTAAATAAGTCCTCTCTTAAAGACAACTATCTGCTGCCTAAAATGGATCACGTGCTAGAAAAGGTTGTTGGGGCAAATAGAATGTCTATGATTGATGGTTTCTCTGGATATAATCAAATTGCCATGAATGAACAAGATAAAAAAAAACAGCTTTTACTACCCCTTGGGGTATGTTCATGTATGATAAAATGCCTTTCGGTTTGATGAATGTAGGAGCCATGTTCTAACGCACTATGGACATCAATTTCATCAGAGAGAGGGATAAGTTCGTAGTCATCTATCTCGATGATTTAACGGTTTTCTCCAAATCCGATGAAGAGCATTTGGTACATCTTCAACAAACATTGAAAAAATGTCGCATGTTTGGTCTGTCCTTAAACCCCAAGAAATCACACTTCGCCATGAAAGAAGGTAAATTTTTGGGTCATTTTGTATCTAAGGATGGAATTAAGATTGATCCTAAGAGGGTTGAAGTGATAGACACTATAAACATTCCTAGAAATGTAAAAGAAATTCAATCTTTCTTAGGAAAAATATTTTTTTTACGAAGATTTATCCCAAATTTCGCTGAAATTATAAAATTGATCATAGATATGCTAAAACATAACAGCAAAGTAAAGTGGACAACAGAGGCCAAAGCGTCATTCACACACATTAAGAAAGTCATAGCCGAGGCACCTGTATTGGCAAGCCTCGATTATCTAAAGAATTTCTTATTTTCTTATTTGCCTCCGAACACATGATTGTTGCGGTGCTCCTCCAAAAAAATGAAGAGGGTTTCGAACAGCCGATCGCCTTCTTCATCAAGAGCCTCAAAGACGCAGAAGTTAAATATGATATAATAGAAAAACAAGTGTATGCCATGGTAAAATCACTTAAGGCATTTAGAACATATGTATTACACTCCAAGATAATCGCGTACATACCTACAAGTTCTGTGAAAGATATTTTGGTACAACCAGACAGCGACGGGAAAAGAGGACGATGGCTTGCCAAGATTCAATAATATGACTTGGAAATCAAACCTACTAAACTGATAAAGGGACAAGGCCTGGCCAAACTTTTGGCTAAATCAAATCTCAGAGCTCTGGATATAAACTGCTTGCAGGAATGTGAGGAAGACATGAACATATACGAGCTTGATGAAAAAACAAATGCAATTAAGATCGAGGAGAAGTTCGTATCATCAGAATGGTATAGAAACATAGTATCCTACCTGCTAAATCTAAAATGCCCGAGTGAACTATCGCCATCAAAATCCAGAACTTTAAATCTTAATGCGGTTAAGTATTGTATTGCTGAAAACCAACTATATTGGAAAAACCCACTCGGTTTCTTGTTAATCTTCTTAGTTGAATCAGAAACAGAAAGGGTTATAAGTGAATTTCATGAAGGAGTGTGTGGAGGACATCAATCTTGGAGGGCCACAACTTACAAAATTCTGAGGGCTGGGTATTACTGGACAAAATGTTTCTCAGACATTAATGCCAAGGTCTAAGCCTGTAACCCTTGTCAGTTATTTGCTGGCAAACAGAAACTCCCGGTGCTACCTTTAGTTCTAGTCAAAACTGAATCCCCTTTTCAACAATGGGGGCTAGATTTTATAGGAGAGATTAATCCACATTCTAGTGCCCAACACAAGTGGATCTTAATTGCCACAGACTATTTTACTAAATGGGTGGAAGCTATTCCAACCAAAAGGGCAAATGACTCGGTGGTAATAGATTTCTTAGAAGACAATATCTTGTCAAGATTTGGCTGCCCCTGAAAGATAGTCATAGATAATGCCCAAGCTTTCAAATCTATGGTTATGATCAACTTCTGCCAAAAGTTTAATATCGTTCTTGGCCATTCTATAGCGTACTACCGCCAAGGAAATGGACTGGCCGAGTCGTCTAACAAGAGTTTGATCAATATAATTAAGAAAGTATTGGATGAAAACAAAAAGTCTTGGCATATGCATTTAAAGTATGCCTTATGGGCGAATCACATAGGCACTAAAAAATCTATCGGCATTTCCCCCTTTCAAATGGTATATGGGATAGATGTGGTGTTACCTATAAATTTAGCGCTCCCCATGATGAAATTGTGGCAAGATTAGAAAGAAGAACCTAATCATGTCACTAGGAGGATAAACCAGCTAATCGAGGTTCAACAACACAGGGTCGAAGTAGATGAAAGGCTGCAGAAGTATCAAGATGACATGAAGGCATTATTTGACCGTAGGGAAAAGGATAGAGATTTCCTCCCAAGTGATTTAGTATTAAGGTGGGATGCAAGGATGGAAGAAACAATGAAACATGGTAAATTCGATCACCTCTGGTATGGTCCATTCAGAGTCTCGGCTCTCGAAGGAAAAAATTCTTTCCTACTAGAAAATCTAGATGGTGAAATCCTCAACGCTCTTGTCAATGGGCGTTATCTGAAGCATTCTATGACATAAGCAGTTGCCAAAAACAAAAAAAAAAGGGAAGAGATGTGTATAGTCATATATAGATTTGTTTTTTATGTATATATATTTCATTACGCATTGCTATTTTGATTTTCTTTTGTTTTTGTAAACTTTCGACACCTTTCAAAAAGCCTTGATAACCTTCATATTTGTCTTTTTACAGGATTCCAGCTGCAAACAAAATGAGCAGGAGAAGTAAATAGAAAGTCATGTATCCGAAAATAAATTGGCTTAAACAGGTGATAAAAAAGATTTTTGATAGTTTGGAAAGAAAATTAAATGGTAAGATAAAGGTGAGAATTTCTAAAAGACTTGTTTTGAAGGGTTCTCAAAGGAAACCAAGATAAACCCATAAGAATACGGCAAGATCATATGAAATAATAAATAAAGGAACATTTTCATGGTTAAGCGTTTACGAAAGAATAAGACGAAATGAATAAGTCACCCAAAGTAAAGCACCTCCAAAAAGATTTTCAAGAGTCATTTTTTATTTTTGACTACTGTTTTTCAGTTCGTAGATCTCTATCTGTCACCCTTTTCTGTTTTTGGGTTTACCTTTTGAAAAGACAACATCTTTCCGGTTTCGCATTCGTAGGGAGAAGAGATTACATTTTAACCTCGAAAGCTTCAAAGCAGATTGTGAAAAGTAAGCTGGTCTTCACAACTCCTCAGTCCCTTGCTAAACAAAGTGATGCTTAAGTGATCCTGACTTTTCTAGGTTTTTCAACAGTTTTGGAGGATTGAGGCTTTCTCAAATAGAACACTTCAAAAAATTAATTTTTCCCTTTCTCCCTGCGAACGAAGGTGTTGTGAATGTTAAGGGAAGGTTTGTACCGAGTAATCAAAGTAAGTTGGCTGACCTATAATGCAAAATATTACACAGATATCTGCCCTCATACAAACTAATTTCCCCCACTTCACGCTCTAAAAAAACAAATTATAAGACAGGTGGTGAAAGGAAATTCAGAAATGATTGCCCCCATCTAGTCCAGAAGACGAAGAAAGGAAATTCAGAAATGATTGCTCTCGTCTTAGCATTTAAATGCATAAATATATTATGAAGTGGTCAAAGGAAATTCAGTAAAAAGGGCCAGATAACTTCACCAGGGTACTGAAGGGGCTCGCTGGCAGTGAATCAATATCTGAGATATCTGTAAGGCTATTATACATGAATATCACTCTGCTCTGGTAACCAATTTTTTCAAAACCTGATCTACATCCCAAGTTCAGACAGGGCTCCATGATTAAAAACATAAAAAATTATTTCTTTTGATGCAATCCGATAACCACAATATCTGTTGGGTCTCCTAGAACTATTTTGATTGTCTCAACGTAGACCTGAATTCAGTAATGAGAAGGAGAAAGTTGTGAAAGGGACTACAGCTAAGTGCAAAAATTATCTGAGTTTTGAAATCTTTTCGAAGGTAAAAGACGAAGTCCCTTTCCCCTTCGGTATCCTGTTCTAAGGAACATTTTTGCTGGATTAAATCCATTTGACTCCATTTACCCAATATAGGCACGTGGTCTACCGTTCTTCCCATCTTGTAGTAAAACAGGATCCCTAGCTGGAGCCTATGTTGGAGCCGCCTTTGTTTTTTAGCCTTTTTTTTTTAATTTTATATCTTAATGCTTGAAATCGAAAGCTGGTTTTTGTATTTTCCTTTCATTTCCCCAAAATCTCAGAAGTCTTATCGTGCAAGCAGTGACAGTTTTCATACTCTTAAGGAAAGCTTTATTATTTAATCGTTTAAATGAGTCTCTACTTTTTAACCTCGGGATGTCGCATGTCGGAAGTTATAGATCACATAGCTTACAAATCCCGAAGGGAAAAATGACGAAATAGATTTAAAAAGTTTACCCGGATCAGTACCGAGAGTAAGCATACTCTAAACCATGGTTACGCATCATCGGTATTTCATGTCTCGACATTTTCTAGCTCCAAAAGTCTTACCGTCATAACCCCAATAGCCGAAATTCCGAGTTTCTTGTTTTAGTAACCCAGGTTAATGTTAAAGGTAAAAAGCTTAACAATGGTTAGGTTCTATCGGGAATTCACAACTCGACATGTTTTCCCTCAAAAGCTATACCTTCGAAGCCCCAAGTCGCGAAGTCGCGATGTAAATAGAAACGGAAATAATTAAACTTTTAATCTAGTTTTATCTTCCATTTTAATTAGATCATATCATTGCGATCTCGTGATTTCACAACTCGTCATATGAGCCTCTCGGAAGCTATACCTTTGAAGCCTCAAGTTGCGAAGTCATGATATAAATACAAAACTTAATTAATTAAACGCCAAATCATGGTTACGTTTTTTATTAACCAAACTAATTATCACAATCTCGGGTCTTAGAGGTTCAAAGGGTTAAAGTGAAAGCTCCCGATGACGCGAATGCCGAAAGATTAGTTAACATTTAAAAAAGGCCTGATTAATTAATCTAAGCCAGCATTTCCAGTGTTTTAATATGAAAATTAATGTGCACGGTCTCCGAGGAAATTTTAAACTTTCCTTGTGCCAACTTGCATTACGAACTATCAAAATCTAAGACATTAATTGGAAATGCAGTGAATCGACAAGTAAGGATTTGGTTTTTATTGATAAATTTATATTTAAGAATGATTTGACTGTTCTGTTCCTAAGGAAGACCTAGTTTTAAATGGTCGAAGGCATGGATCTTTTATTTGTTGTCCCAAATTTCATTTCTATTCTACGCAGAGCAAACCTTTCTAGAGCGAACTAATTTCTGTATGTATACATATTGTTATCGTAGGAGAGCTAAATTAGAATCCCCCTCCATGGCCCTGCGAAAAGTGTCTAAAGCCACTGTTTAGGTTTCAGGACAAGGTTCAGACAACGTTTTTGATACTTCACCTCTAAGTGTCAAATCTGTCAGGAGCTGGTCGTATATTTCTGAGGTTCTACAGTCTGAATTGGTAGATGTTTCGGATGATTCCAGTGACAATGAAAAATACGACCTGATCACCAAATATAAGATCGTCGTCCAGGCTCAAATGCATAAAGTAGCGGCTAGGCCACATCTTCTCCCTTACTACGATATGGTCCGGTGGGCATTAGACCATGTAGATATACCAACCAGAACCATCGTCAACAAGCAGAGGATCACCATTGGAACTTTCAGACCCAAACAATTGCAGGCTATGTACAAGTTGCCAACCGTGTCATACCTTACATACAATGCCGAATTCTTGGAGAATTTTAAAGAGAAGGAATGTGTGCAATATGACAGAAGTATGTCCGGTTTAATCAAAGATTGGGTTTCACACCCTGCGAAGTTCATGGTGGATAGTAATGCTATATATTCAATATCTTCTCTGGAACCACAGTTCAAATATATAGCTATGATGACCTGTATATTATATGGGAGAGGACACCACACATTGTTTCCTTCAGTGGGTGCCTCTAATTCATTCAGTCGCCGAAGGTTGTTCCTTCGACTGGGATAAACTACTATCCGATAGTTTGACCAGTCGAGTTACAGAGTATCGAGCGCAGAAGGAGAGAGGAAAGATTGCTTCATTCTTTATGTCCGCGTACATCATGGATGCCATGTGTTTTTTGATGCCTTTTCCCTTAATGAGTTGGAGCTGGAATCTATTGGAGGTTGAGCCCATCTACGTCTACCATTTAAAGCTGTGGGAAGACAAAGCTTCAGATTTTGTGTATGAAATCTTTAACTGGGTAATCGTACCGCTGCATGTCACTATCTTCAGCCACCCACCACCCAGGATCTTAGATAGTATCATGGTAAATCGGAGCAGTATAGTCGATTGGTACGTGGAAGCAGAATTTTCATATCTTAGGGTTTTCAACGCTTCTATTCCTCTGAATGCCTTACCACAATTCATACCCGATAGGCTGGCTTTTCGTGAGATTGCCAGTCAAACCGTAATCAATGGCGTAAGAAAGGAACTTAAGGGATATTCTAAGAAGGTATGGCCACCTTTTCCTATTCATTTAAATTCCTATTCTTTGTTAGATTTCGGGCATGCTAAAGCTGAGGCAGCAGCCTTGGAAGACCTGAAATTGGTTCATGTTGAATTCAAGAAGCACGATCCACATAGGGTCGTACACTTAGCCAATTGCAGGCTTAAAAGGTTTGAGCATGAAAATTCACCCTCGGATAACATTTTTCGAGGCACGAGATCTTATGCCGAGGTTTTGGCTGGGATACAAGCCCTGGCGCCTGAAGAAAGGGCCTATGTTTTAAAATTCCAAGAACATCGGTGGAGTTGTCTTCCCCCAGTATTGCGGGGTGAGAATCCAATAACAGCAGAGGTGCAGCAAAAGGAAGCCAAAGGCTCAAGAGATTCAACACCCAGACAAGAAGAACACCAAAATAGGGAAGAGCAAACTAGGAGCCCGAAACCAGAAATGAAAAGTCCTGATCCGCCAAAAAAGCAGACCCCAGTTTCCACTCCAGGAAAATCAGCTAAGAAAATCGGAGATCTTATCGCCTCCATTACTCCCTTACAATCAACTCAAGGGAACATAGACGCAGGGTGGATTTTCAATGAAGAATTGAGACCTATAAGGATGGAGGAGCTCCCTCCAAATGAGTTCTTTTTTGATAAAAAAGAGAATTGTATCAAGAAGCAGGATCAACGGCCAAAAAATTTAAGGTGTTGACAAATGGGAAAGATATGAAGAAAGAAGAATTCATGACAGAAATAGCCAGGACATTAGGGGCATTTGCTACGGCAAACCAATTTTTAGTCGGGGTTTTGAAAAATTAGCTAAAGGGAAAAAATCACCTGATCAAAACCTTAGAAGCCAAACTAGCCACAACAGAGGAAGCTACCATGGACCAGGTGAACATAGGAATAGAACAAGCAAGAATGGTCAATAAAAAGGAAATCGAGCTGCTCAAAGCTAAGATTGAACAAGCAGAGCTGGTAGCTCGGACCAGTCAAATATAGGTAGGCCAACAAAGAGACTTGATCGAGAAGCTACAGGTTAGATTAGAGTTCGTCGAAAGCCAAGTTATAAATATCGAGATATTCCAGTCTCAGGCCATGGAGATTTAGAGCAGAGTTTCTACAGCCCAACGAAGTTTACTTTCCAAGGTAGAGATGATTTGGGACAACTACCTGGTTGTTGATCAAGTATTTTAAAACTTGTCTGTCAGAGAGAGAGAAGCTGGGGCAGCTTGGGTCGCATTTCAAGAGGCTGTAATAGCTACAACAATTAGGGAATCAGAAAATAGTTCCGAGTTTTCCATTTCAGAACAGACCCGAGGTAATATTTTGTTGAAAGAATGGGAACGCAACATATCAGAAGGCAAATTGCAAGCCAAGAGGATAAGGAAATCCTAGGAAGAGGCCTTCAGTTCTATAGATAGAGATCTATTATGCATTGATAATGAGAGCAATGTTGAGACACTAAACCAAATGAATATAGCGAAATTCTCGCTTGGTATAAATGAGAAAGAAGAAAGAGATTCGATCGAAGTCTCACAAGTAACTCAGGCAGACATAGTTCAAATAGATAAATGGATTATAAAACCAAGTGTGCGATTGTGCACTATCGAAACCCTAGACTGATAGATGGAAGAAAGGTTACCACAATTAGTCAAAGATGTTTATATTTTTGAGGCCAATTGTCAAGCGGAACCTTCTAGGTTGATGTTAAGCCCTAATGTTGGCTCATTACCCCTTAATTGGGGCATATTAGATTAATAATGCTATTTTATTTATGTTGGCTTAGGCCATTAGTTGTAATTTAGATTAGTAATTTTATTTTAATTATGTCGGCTTTAGGCCATTATTTGTAATTATACCTCCTAGTCTCCTATATATACCAAGGAGACATTTTCATTTTGAATCATCTTGTACTGGAACATTTTAAGTGGGGTAAAAGGAGGTTTCCCCCTCGAAGAGGCTTATTATCTGAAATTATCTTAGTTTCAAGGCGTTGAGTACTTTTCCTGTGGTTTTTCCATGCTATATTGATGTTTGGTTCTTAACATATGGTATCAGAGCTCAAGGTCTTGGGGTTTCGCTGCTACATCTGAGACACCGTGGAATTTTCACTATAACTTTTTTTCTACAATGTTTCAGAAGGAACCGCTTGGAGGGTATTTAGTATACGTATCAAGGTACGTTGGGTTAAAAATTCAGCTCCTGAGGCCTTATACTTTCAGAGATACAGCCTGTACAAGATAGGGTTATGGAATCATCCTGAAATGATCCATTGAGGAATTTTCGCTATAAAAATGTTTCTGTAACATTTCAGACCCTGCCTTCTGGATACCATTTACAAAACTTAGTATTGTATCAGTGGTAAAACTTTTATCTTCTGGGTCATCTTAAATTTGTAGATACACCCTGTGTAAGATAGGGTATCTGACTAGCCCTATTGACTAGTCTCAAGAAGGTGTTCTAGGTAAAACAATCATAACTTCTTCCTAGAGTATCCAAATTGAGTGGGACTGGTTGCATTGGATCGTGGACAGTCTGTAGTATTTTGGGTGTGAGTTTTAGAATTGTATATCAATTATTTTGTGCGGGGCATTCTATACAAGTGATATCTCATGGAAAGGCCAAAAATCGGCAAGTTGTGAGGAAGTTACCATAAATTCCACTTGGCACATCCAATTTTGATTAGACCTATGGCATTGAAGAGAAGAAATATCAGATAACTACCTAAAGGAAAGTTTCATACCCAGAAGGGCCGAAACTTGGGAGATATAACAGAATAAATATTGTCTAGCAGAACCACCTCAAAATCAAGACTCA
>JASDQU010031317.1:0-19210 GCA_032191745.1 Picea mariana | reverse complement strand
TATCTTATCTAAGATATATGAGAGATATGTGTGAGGATTTAAAGGGATTATATTTTGTAATAATGGAAAATAGGTTGAGAGAATAGTGGATCTGTAATAATGAGATGGTTATCTTATCTTCAAGGCTCTCATGTATAAAAGAGAGTGCTCTCTCTTCACGAGAAGGGGGAATTATGGGAATTAGATTATTCAATTAGGATGTGATTAGAATCAAAGTAGTCATTATGATTCAAAAGAGAAAGGGATTCTTATCTTTGATTCATATTCTTTCATTGTTATGCTTTCATGATTGTCATTTGATTATTGTTATGTAATTCAAGATAGCTTTATTGTGTGAGCTCACATATGTTATTTGTTGTTAACTCTTCACATGTTGTATTGCTTTTCCTTTATGCAATTTCCTGCTTTCCTAGATTAATGTTTTCTACTTTCCTAGATTAGTTTCATTTCATCAATTTAGATTAGATTACTTCTACTTCAGTCCTGCATATATAGTGTGTGTGCTTCGTAAGCTTACGAACCTCGGATTAACAAATTAAATGGTTGGGAAATTACTACAACGGAATTAAATGACAATATTTCCACCTAACAACAACGCAGAGGGTGGAAGAGATCACAGAAAAAGTTGTGTAGGGCAGAGCTAAAGGGGAAGAGCTAGAAGGGAAATTCCGCAGCTTGGCAGAGATTGTTCAAGAAGTGCACACCAACTGAGTGGCTCGGGATGAGCCACATGTCAGTGTTGGGGGCTTGTTGGGTGTAGGCCTATTTTGAAGAAAGGCCCAATTTTGGAGGGAAAGGCCTAATTTTGGAGAAGAACAGCTGGCAGGAAAAGTAGCATGTGAGAGGAAAAGATGCATGCAGGAGGAGCAGTATGCAAGGTGTGCAGTCAAGAAAACCTAACCATGTTAGGGTTAGGGTTAGGGTTTTGGTAGAGATTGTAATGGCTATAAGCCTATAAAATAGTATAAATACAAACCTAGGAGTTCTAGGTCAAGGTTTTGTGGGAGTATTGGTTCAGCAGTTCAATAATTGTTCCAGTTTTGTGGTTCGATGATTGTAGTTGTTGAGTGCTAGAAGAGTCAAGTAGGCCAGATTTTGAGGGTTAAATCACAAGCTGAAGAGCCTGGTGTGATCTACTCTACCTCAAAAAGGTTATTGAACCTTTTCACGATTGTATGATGGGATATGTAGTGCGCGTAGCACCATATTTTGCAAAAAACTAAATAAAAGAGAAGAGAATCCAAATCTTTGTATGTGTAGCCCAGGAGGGGGTGAACCACGGTAAAACATGTGTTATCTTTAATGTTTCTTGCATGTTTACTTTCTATTAATGGTTAGATGATGAATGAATGGTTAAGATAAATACATTAGAATGCATGCATGGGCTTAAAGATGAATGAATCCTAAGAATAATTGAATGAATAACATGATGAATGCATGTAGGAGATAAAATACAATCCCAGATCCCCACTCACTCCTAGACTGCAAGCACTTGAGCATTTCAGTCACCCATAAAGCTATCTCAGATGAGACTACGCAATGCATTTTGTGTGTTTTGTTGCCTTCTGGTTTACCAGGAGGGCCGATAGTTTTAGAGGGTTTTGTTGGAAACCTGTTTAGATCTGAACCTGGGTCAACCCAAGAAGTAGAAGAAGGATATAAGTAACCAACAGTATTGATTGCAAGAATTCCCCCATTCTTGCAATCAAAAAAAAAGTGTTGTTTTATGAGTTTTAACTTTCTAAAAAATATTAAAAGTTTAAATGAAAGTGTGTTGGCACCTATCATGTGATCACATCTACTAGTACACTCTAGATCATGCGCATGTCTTTCCATGTGCAACTATCATTGCAGGTTATGTTAAGATCATGCAAGTTTGCGCCTTGAGCCATTATTATCGTATATTTGTGTGTAGTTATCATTACATGTGGTAAGCAAGCCTGAAACAACACATACTCTTGACCACACTCTCAGCAGGAGCAGCTAGAATACAATAGTGTCACTGCGAGAATGCTAGAAATTGAACATAACAAAGCCAACATGGATCGAACTGTTCGAAGCTATACATGAAATCAAAGATATTTTTATCAGAGGAGAATGGTTTGACTTCATATGTGATGTCAATGGACATCACACGGGATTTTTCCTAACCTTCACGAAGAACTTTGATGGGTTCCAAACTCAACTCGTAGACATAACCATTCATATTACAGAGTATTTCATCACTGGGGCATGCGCTTTCTCGATCAATGGTGAGAGATGGTTTAAAAAGGGAAAATTGTCAGCTAAATTCTGCAATAGGTTTCTGGTGGCAAAACACCAAAACCCTGATTAGAGCCAGGGCATCCCAATCCTTTGGCTTAAAGAAGAATGGAGAGGAATTATATCTTCAATCCAAAGATATATCATGGGAGAAGGTAGATTATCATTCATTTTCTATTATCACATTTGATTCCTCGTGCACTTAAACGATGACAAGGAACTAGACTTCCCATTATATTTTCTTAAAATCCTAACTAAGATGTGTAAGAGAATCCAGAATTACTGAGAATCTTCTCATAGAAGGCTATATCACCAGGGGTTCATTAAAATATTGGTTGGTTTTTCTTTGAACGAGTTGGAAATGCCCTGGATGGATTTTCTGGTGTCTTTAGGGTTACAGGAAGAACATGAAGTTAATCAACAGCCAAAAGAATAGAAGGACAGGGTTATCCATGCATATAGGGTTTCTCTTGAACATGGTATCTCATTTAAATCCACCCATGGATCCAAGGAGTATACCTCACCTAAAGAAGGGAGTACCTAATCAAGGAAAGAAAGATCAATTACTCCACCAAGGGAGGCAACTTCTCAAAGACAATTGAGGTCCTCCACACAAAAATAGAGGGAAAGGGAAAGTGGAAAGGTATATGTCAGAAACTATATCATACAAGAAAAATAATAGGACATCCCAGTAGGCCAATTGTCTCCTGAACATGTTGAAGATAAACCTATACCCACTAGTTTGCAGGTAGAGAGAACTCCCAATATAAAAACAAGCAGACAGAGGAGGACTGAGGAGGCTAGTTCTGATATTGTTGCAGCAAAATTTGTGTCATTTGAAGATTCCCTTGTTGCTAAACAAAGAAAAAAGAGAAAGATGATCCAGGTTCCTGGAATGCCAGCAAACCCAACAGAAAAAATAGGCTCACAAACCAGTTGAGGTTGAATTACAAGGCATTGTTTGATCCATCCTTAAAAGACCAAAATCCCATAGTAATTGAAGATCAATA
Source organism: Picea mariana (assembly GCA_032191745.1). NCBI lineage: Eukaryota > Viridiplantae > Streptophyta > Pinopsida > Pinales > Pinaceae > Picea > Picea mariana. Next base: position 15,938 of record JASDQU010031317.1, on the reverse strand, counting down.
TACTAATGAATACCTCTCTGAATTTTCCAATATGGAGGAGATGGATATACATACATTGAAGGGGATGGCAGGGGATAAGGTCAAGTAGAAATGCAGTAAAGGGGAGACCTCAAGTGTCAAACATGTTGTTGTGAAAAAGGAATATATTGTTGATCCAAAATCAAAGAAAAATGTGGTGGACATTGATCCAGACCTTGATCAAGATTTTGATGAAATAATTCCAAATATAGAGCAGGTCCCTGAGTAGATTTTACAGGATATTAAAACAGAGATAAAAGGGAAAATGTTAATGGTGTGGGAACCTGTGAGAGACACCACTGATAAAATACCTGAGAAAAGGCCTAGATATGAAATTAGATCAAGGAAATCCAAGCTTTCCATCAACTTCAATAAACTTATTTTTGAGGAAGAGCATGGGCTCAAAGTTGGCAGCAAAGTAAAGGCATAAGTCAAGCGAAAAATTGAAGCTAACAGGGGCATAGATGATAGAAACCACCAGGTGCAAGATTTCAAGAAACAAAATGATGGCATGAGGCAGAAAATACAGAATCTACAGCAAAAAAACCAAGATCTTGAGATGCAACACACAAAGCTACAGAAAAAATATCATAAGTTGTGAAAGAAACACCAGAAAAGTTGCATGTTCTTGAAAGAGATTAGCTAAATGTCTACTACTGTAAAAAGGTAAAGGAATTCGAGACCTTTTCCAGTTTAGTCTACCACTTTTTAGGATTTTTCTCCAATTTTTGGCATGCATGCACATCATACAGAGTCAAGTCCTAGTTACAACTTATAAAGACACTTGTTATACATCTTTTCCACTTCAGTTATCAACATTAGTTACAGTTGCACTAATAGATCTTTTTTAGTTTAGTTTGAGGTATTGTTGCCACTTGTAGTTTTTTATAAGAACAATACTTTTTGTTAAGGTTGAATTGATGGGGATTTATCCCTATGAACTGACACTTCAACTCAACTCCACTCATTTTAAGGAAATTTTTGCAAGTTGTATTTAGGAAGTAATAATGAAGTTTTATCTATAGCATCTAGTTGTAATGTAAAGTTGAACTTTAGAACTTAGATTTTAGATAGGTGATCAAACCCTCTCTTGATGAGGATAAATAGATAAATATATGAATGTAAAAGGGTTCAGTTTTTGGGGGTTTCAAGATCAGTATTTGGATGTGATTTGAAGTATCCAACAGCTAAGTTTTTTCCACCTGGTGAATATAAAATCTGGTGACTTCAATTCATGTCCGTCTTCTTATCTTATATGAATGCAAATTAGAATGTATGCAAAGCATTGTTTTCTTTCCTTTCAGCTATTGTTTCAATGAACTATTTACTGTAATACAACCTGATTTCAACTATTGTTCATTGAATTGTTTATTTACATGCAACCTATTTGGAGGATATATGTTTAGATGCATATTTTAGATTTGAAATATCATTTTAAGTCTCAAATTGCATACAACAAGTGACAAAATGTATGATTGTTAGTATTTTTTTTTATCTCTACATCTTTATTTATTTACCAGAATGCATGCCACCAACTAAGGACAACCTGGTAGTTGATGATTGTTAAACATCCCAACTAGATTCATGTCCTTGAAAACCCACCTATTAGTTGGACATCAAAACCAACAAACTTAATCCATAAAAACCAATCTTTCCAATAACTGAGGTGACCTAGCTCTGCCCTCTAGCAGTCAGGTGAATACCTTAGGACTAACATATTCTGGCGTTGTTTTTGAGGAATGGAGTAATGAAGTATCTTTTCCTGGGAGAACAACAATGATTAGATCTGATCTTTGAAGGTGAACAAAGATTAGGTACTAAACTGATTTCCATCTTTCACCTGGTGACTCCATTGAATGAAAAACTATTAAGGAATTATGGCTGCCAAGAAGGGGTTCAAGAAATCAAATCATGAGAATACTAAAGACTTAAACTTCAACCTTGACCTGAATGGTGATACAACTACTTCTGATCCAGAGAAGCAACAAAGGAAGTCCACGCTTGCTCAGAGACATCCCTTGCCATCCAAAGGCAGGCCTGCATCTGAAAAGGCTACCCATGTCCTCAACAAAAAACATCCTAACATTATTATTCTTGAAAACCCCCTTTTGATAAGCCCTTAGATATCTCCTTCCTCAACTTCTACATCATCATCTTCTCAAGCAACCACACCAACATCTCCTCATAAACCTCAAATCCTAGTTGTCCTAATCATGGTATTCGACATGATGGAAGCCATCATTATAGCCAAGTATGCACCTTTAGTGTTGCCTCAAAACTTAAATGCATTTCCAAAAAGAGACTACATGAAATATTTTCCCAGATACAATGGTGAGGGATATGTGACTTCTTAAAAACATCTGGTAGCATTTTACAGCTTTGCAGACAATTTTAACATTGAACATGTAGATGTATGGATGAGGTTGTTTGTGGAGAGCCTGGATGGGGAGGTAAGGAAGCGGTTTCATGGTTTAACCCCATATTATATCGCAGGTATTTATGCATCAGATGAGGCCTTTATAAAAAAATGGGTATACATGAGATATTACCTCTACTACATCACTTAGTTTGGGGATTTAAGAAGGAAGAATGGTGGGTCTGTGTCATATTTCAATAAGAGGTTCAATAAGATGTATAATAATATCTGTGAGGAGATCAAGCCAACTGAAGCTTCAACCAAGATCACATTTGCAAATGCATTTGATGCTAAATTTTCTCTCTTTTTAAGGGAGAGAAGGTCCACCACTTTATTGTTTATGCAAGAGGCAGCCATTGAGGTTGAGTCTAACATCCTAGCATAAAAAAAATGAAGAAAAAATCTGATAGGGACAAAGAGAAGTAGAGGGAAGAGATTCCTTCTTCTTCCAACCCAACAGAATCTTACCCAAACCTAGATGAGGTGACCTGAACCGTGAAATCCCTCACTTCATAAATAGCTAAATTGAAATGGGAAGTTAAGAAACCTAACCGACCATATCAAAATGATGCAAAGAGGAAGAGTAATCAGTTTAGAAGACCTAATAATGTCCCTCAAGTCATGCAGAGGGAAAAGAGGAATGTTGAATACTAGAGGGTGGTTCCCCCATTTCAGAACAATGAAATTGAGGACATGGATGAGAATAATGACATTGGAGATGACTCTACAGTAATGTTTAATGAAACTGACCTATATCCTAATCATATAACCTAGAAGGACTATGAAATCTCTCAATTGTCAAACCAATTTGATGATGATGGAAAGGGAGAAGAGATTTTTCAAAGCCAGACCCAAAAGAAGTGTGATTTAAGGCCTAGGCCAGGGGTTCCAAAAAAAAATGTGCCCAGTCAAAACAAAAATAAGATTCCCCTCCCAATCAAGGTCCAAACAAATATATAGAAAATAAATCAGATCAACTAAAACCAACTAAACTTGTTGTTCTAGAGGTAAAAAAAGCAGACATACAACCAATTTATTTTAACATAGAGAATGAGTTAAGTAAAATCAATAGCCATGTACCTTTGAAAGAGTTACTAGAAAATGATCCATTCAATAACTCTATTATGAAGGTTTTGAAACCTACTACTCATGTTATCTCAACTGATGTGATAAGCTTGCAGGATGAGAACCCTGCTATCATTGTTGGCCCACACATTGAATATGGGCCTGATGCTTCCCCACCTTTTTACATATCCTTGAATGTCCATGACAAAATCTTGCACAACTTCCTAGTGGACTCAAGAGCCTCTCATAATATCATGCATAAGGTTGTTATGGAAGAGCTAGGGCTAGAAATTACCAAGCCATACTAGGACCTTTACTCTTTTGATTCCAAAAAGGTTAAATGCTTGGGATTAATTAAGGATATGATTGTTTCACTATTTCAGTTTCCCATGAAAAGCTTGGTTATGGATATTGTTGTAGTTGATATACCTCCCAAGTTTGGTATGCTTTTATCCAGGTCTTGGGCCAAGAAATTAGGGGGGTCCCTGCAAATGGATCTCATATATGCGACCATCCCTGTTTTTGGAGGAGAACACGGAATATTGTATAGAGAATTCAGGTTGGATTACATTGTGAGTGATCATCAGAATCCATGTAATCATCCAATTTATGTTGTAGAGGATGAAATTGGGTCATATATTTTCATATTAATGATGATTCTCTAGAAATACCAGTCAACAAATGTTCAAATCAGCCAGAGGTAGACCAAGGAAATGCAGTCTAGAATATGTACTTTGATGGCCCATCTTCAAAAGAGGGTTTTGGTGTTGGCATAGTTCTCATTTCCCCTTCAAAAGAGGTGGTGTCACTCTCATACAAATTAGTATTTGAAACAACCAACAACATAGCATAGTATGAAGCCTTGGTGATGGGATCAAGAGATGCTAAATAAGTGGCCATTGGTAAATTGGCAGTCTTCAATGATTCGGAATTGGTTGTCGATCAGGTGAAGGAAATTTATCAAACAAGGCAATTGAGGCTAAGACAATACAGAAATGAGGTATGGCACATAGGTTACAATTTCTTTCTAGCTTTCAATATTTCATTTTTCCCCAGAGATTCCAATCAGAGGGCGGAATCTTTAGCTTTGGATGCTAGTACCTTCAGGCCCCACATTGGCCCACATGTCAAATGTGAGGTGGAGGTTAGGAATAGAACAACTATACTAGACAATGTCAAGCACTAACAAGTTTTTAATGATGCTCTGGAGCTCAAAATATTTATGCAAACAATTGAGGAATTTTCAAATATTTCCATTGACCAAGAGAATGAGGATGAAGAAACAAAAAACCAGCAGACACATCCTTTTCTGAACAAGGTGGCTAGTCACAAAATTGTGGACCTAAAAAAAATCACATTCCAAGGGGATTAATACCATTGGAGAGGATATTTTACTGCAATGATGTCTCCAAGAAATCTGTCATTAAAATTCAGGAATAGGATCTTGTAGACTGCAATATTGGGACAAATACAAATCCCAAAATTGTCAAGATATCCAGAGCACTTCCAGATGAGCAGAGAGACAGGTATGTCAGCCTTATGAAAATTTTTGTTGATATTTTCGCATGGTCTTATGAGGACTTGAAGACCTTTGATATTGACATCAATCAACACAAGATTCCTATGAAGGTGGGCTCAAAGCCATTTAGGTAGAAAATTAGACAATTTAATCATATGCTAATGTCTTTTATTTAAAAAGAATTGAAAAGGATGTTTGATACCAAAATCATTGTTCCCTTGAGATATTCAGATTGGATGGCCAACATGGTCCCTTTCAAGAAAGAGAGTGGAGAAATACGCTTGTGTGTGGACTTTAGAAAATTGAACAGGTGTTCGTTGAAAGACAACTTTCCATTTCCCAAGATGGACCACATTTTACAAAAGGTAGTAGGTTCTCATAGAATTTCCATGTTGGATGATTATTCTGGATAGAACCAAATAGAAGTCCTTGAAGAAGACAAAAGAAAAAACTTCCTTCACCACCCCATGGGGCACATTCATGTATGAAAAAATGTCCTTTGGCCTGATGAATGTAGGTGCCACCTTTCAGAGGGCCATGTAAATTGCATTTGTGGTGAGAAGGACAAGTTCATGGTTATATATCTTGATGACATCACCATCTTCTCAAAATCTGATGATGAACATCTACAACACCTCAAGCAAATCTTTCAAAAATGCAGAAGGTATGAAATCTCTTTGAATCCCAAAAAATCCCATTTTTCTATGTTAGAAGGCAAGCTCCTAGGCCACATTATATCTGTAGGGGGGATAAATATAGACCCAGAAAGGGTAGATGCCATTCAAAAAATTGACATCCCTAGAAATAAGAAGGTCATACAGTCTTTTATAGGAAAAATTAATTTATTGAGGCACTTTGTACCAAATTTTGCTAAACTAATCAAGCATATTACTAACATGTTGAAAAAGGATGCTGAAATTAAATGGACACATGAATCCAGATCATCCTTCCAAAGGATAAAGCAGGCTCTGATTGAATCCCTCGTCCTGGTCAAACCAGATTACTCCAAAGAATTCTTGATTTTTTCTTTTGTCTTTGAGTAGGCTATCCTTGTTGTACTACTGTAAAAGAATGAAGATGGGCATGAAAAACCAATTTACTTCTTCAGCAAAGCACTCAGGGATGTTGAATTGAAATATGACATATTGGAGAAGCAGGCTTATGCCTTAGTGAAATATTTGAAGTCATTCAAGGTGTATGTTTTGCAGTCTATCATAACAACTTATGTTCCTAACAGCAGTGTGAAGGAGATCATTGTCTAATGAAATAGTGAGGGGAAGAGGGGCAAGTGGATTGTCAAAATTTTGAAATATGGCCTACACATAAATCCCACTAAGTTGATCAAGGGACATGGCCTTGCAAAACTATTATCTGATTCGAATTGCAAAGCAATGGAATTACACCACACCTTCAGCCAATCAAATGCTCCACTGATACAAGTTGAGAAGAAGACCATGCATGTACTTGACAAGTATTTTATTTCACCCTTGTATAAATATATCATTCATTTTCTACAGCACCTAGAATTCCCACCTGAGTTGGAAAAATCCAAAACTAGGTCTCTTAAATTGAAGGCTGAAAAAGTATGTATTTTAAACCAGAATTTATATTGGAAAGACCATGTCGGTATTTTGCTGAAGTGTCTGGATGAAGATGAGTCAAAACAAGTTATAACAAATATGCATAGGGGATTTTGGGGGGGGGGCACCCGCATTGGAAATATATAGCCCTCAAAGTTCTAAGGGTTGGATACTATTAGCCCACCATATTTGTTGATGTGTTTTCCATGGTCAAAACTTGTGAAGAATGTCAGAAATCTATTGGAAAGTAGAAATTGATCTCACTACCCCTGAAACCCATTACTGCTATCAGCCCATTTCAATAATGGGGCCTATATTTCATAGGTGAGTGAAACCCACCCTCCAATGGACATCATAGGTGGATTCTTACTGACACTGACTACTTCACAAAGTGGATTGAAGTTGTTCCTACCAAGAATTCTACTGACAAGGTGATCATGAACTTTTTGGAGACAAACATATTTTCTAGATTTGTATGCTCCGGGAAACTAGTAACAGATAATGCTGAGGCATTCAAATCCAAGTCCGTGATTTATTTTTTGGGGAATTACAACATTATCTTGACACACTCTACACCATATTACCCATAGGGGAATGGGTTGGCAGAGTCATCAAATAAAACCCTCATCAGGATCATCAAGAAATTGTTGGATGAAAATAAAAATCCATGGGATTCCAAACTGAAGTATGCCTTGTGGGATAATAGGATCAACACCAAGAAGTCACTAGGTACCTCTCCATTTCAGCTAGTCTATGGAGTGGATATTGTTTTTCCAACACAGCTTGGTCTAACAGTATTGAAATTTTTGCAGGAGGAAGTGAGGGAGCCTAATGACATCTCGAGGAGGATGTTTCAGATTATTGAAGTTCAACAAAGAAGAGAAGCATTAAATGAGAATATTGAGGCTTACCAGAGCAAGGTTAAGGCATCCTTTGAAAGGAAAACCAAAAAATATACTTTTCAAGAAGGTGACCTAGGTCTGAGGTGGGATACTAGGAGGGAAGAAAAACCCAAGCATGGTAAGTTTGATAACCTTTGGTTTGGTCCCTTCAAAGTACACAAGGTTGTGGATAATAATACATTTATATTGCAAAATATGGATGACACTAATATCTCTAGAATCCCAATCAAAGGGTGCTTCATGAGGCATTACTTTTCCCAATGAACCAGAAGTGGTTCATCATGTACATAGTTGTTTTGACTTCCAGTTTGATTCAATAGTTATGTTTGAATAAAATAATCCATAACCCAATAAAGGCAATGGGGTATATTTGCATATTTGATTTTCAATTGAAATAAAATAGCCAACAGGTTCGGTAAAGGGAGTAAAGTGATTGGTGGCAGGGTGGCAGAAATGAAAGAAATAAGGCACACAGTCTGTTATTCTTAGCACCTCACAGGGAGGTGATACCCCCAGTTCGAGCTGATGTTAAATACTAGGTTTGCACCTCTTCCTTCTATAACTCCACTCAACTCATAAATCTGTCAACCTAGTTTCTACTTAGTTTTTCTTCCATGATGTGTCGAGTGATTTCAATTTGTTTTTGTCATCCTTTAATTGGTTTTTATTAGTTCCTTTCTCTTTATAAGGTCAATTCAAGTCATGAGTTGAATTAAATAAGTCACATCACCATGGTTATGTTACTATTGGGTTGGAAAAAAGGATAACTTAGGTCTATTGATGCAAAAATGTATTGATTGCAAGAATGCCCCCATTCTTGCAATCAGCAAAAAATAATTGTTTTATGAGTTTTAACGTTCTAAAAAATATTTAAAAGTTTAAATGAAAGTGTGTTGGCACCAAAAAAATGTGATCACATCTACCAGTACACTTGATATCATGTGCATGTCTTTCCATGTGAAGCTATCATTGTAGGTTATGTTAATATCATTCAGGTTTGCACCTCGAGCTATTATTATCGCATATTTGTGTGTATTTATCATCAGAGGAGAATGGTTTGACTTCACATGTGCCTTCAATGGACATCACACAAGAGTTTCCCTAACCTTCGCGTAGAAATTCGAGGGGTTCCAGACTCAACTTGGGGACACAACCATTCATATTATAGAGAATTTCATCACAGGGGCATGCGCTCTCTCGATCAATGGTGAGAGATTCTTTAAAAAAGGAAAAATTCCAGCTGAAGTCTACAATAAGTTTCTAATTGTAGAACACCAAAATCCTAATTGGAGCCAGGGCATCCAAATCCTCTGGCTTAAAGAAGAGTGGAGAGGAATTATATCTATAGTCCAAATATATATCACATGAGAAGGTATATTCGCAATCGTTCACTGTTATCACATTATATTCCGCATGCACTTAAACGGTGACAAGGAACTAAACCTTCCATTCTATTTTCTTAAAATCCTAACTAAAATTTCCAAGAGAATCCAGAATTCCCAAGAATCTACTCAAAGAATCCTATATCACCAGGGATTCATTAAAATATTGGTTCTCTTTGATTTGAATGAATTGGAAATTCCCCGGACAAAGTTTCAGGTGTCTTTAGGGTTATAGGAAGAACATGAAGTTAATAAACATGCAAAATAACAAAAGGACAATGTTAGCCATGCAGTTAGGGTTTCTCCTGAACCTGGGAGCTCATCTAAATCCACCCAGAGATCCAAGGAGAAGACCTCACCTAAAGACGGGAGGACCTGATCAAGGAAAGCAAGATCAATTAATCCACCAAGAGAGGAAACTCCTCAAAGACAATTGAGGTCCTCCACACAAAAAAAGAGGGAAAGGGAAAGTGGCAAGGTATATGTCAAAAACTATATCAGACAGGAAAAATAACGGGCCAGCCTAGCAAGCCAATTGTCTCTTGAACATGTCGAAGATAAACCTATACCCACTAGTTTGCAGGTAGACATAACTCCCAAGATAAAACAATCATACAGAGGAGGACTAAGCAAGCCAGTTCTGATATTTTTGTAGCGGAATTTGTATCATTTGAAGATTCCCCTATGGCCAAATAGAGAAAAAATATAAAGGTGATCTAGGTCCCTGGAATTCTGAGAAAATCCATCACAAAAACCAAGCTCACAAACTAGCTGAGGTTGAATTACAAGGCATTGTTTGATCCATCCTTAAAAGACCAAAATCCCATGGTAATTAAATATTAGGATACTGATGAAGACCTCTCCAAATTTTCCAATATGGAGGAGATGGTTATACATACATTGAATGGGATGACAGGGAATAAGGCCAAGAAGAAATGCATTAAAGGGGATACCTCAGGTGTCAAACATGTTGTTGTGAAAAAGGAATACACTATTGATCCAGAATCAGAGAAAAATGTGGTGGACACTAGTCCAAACCTTGATCAAGATTCAATGACATAAGTCCAAATACAGAGCATGTCCCTGAGAAGATTTTAGAGGATATTAAACTAGAGATAAAAGGGGAAATATTGATGGTGTAGGAACCTGTGAGAGACACCACTAATAAAAGACCTGAGAAAATTCTTGAATATGAAATGAGATAAAGGAAATCCAAGATTTCCATCGACCTCAATAAACATGTTGTTGAGGAAGAGCATGGGATCAAATTTGGCAGCAAACTAAAGGTAGAAGTCAAGCCAAAAATTGAATCTAACAAGGACATAGATGACAACACCCACCAGGTGCAATCTCTCAAGCAACAAAATGATGACATGAGGCAACAAATACAGAATCTGAGGCAACAAAACTAGGCTCTTGAGATGCAACACACAAAGCTACAGAAAAATTATCAAAAGCTGCAAAAGAAACACTAGAAAACCTTCTTGTTCTTGAAAGGGATTATCTAAATGTCTATTTTTGTATAAAGGTAAAGGAATTTGACGTCTTTGCCAGTTTAGTCTACCACTTTTCGATATTTTTCTCTAGGTTTTTATGTGCATGGGAATCATGCAGATTCAACTGCCAGTTACCACTTATAAAGACACTTGTTATACATAGTTTCCACTTCAGTTATCGACACTAATTCCAGTTGCACTAATAGATGGTTTTTAGTTTAGTTAGAGGTATTGCTGCCACTTGTAATTTTTGATAAGAACAATATTTTTTGTTAAGGTCAAATTGATGGGGATTTATCCCTATGAACTGACACTTCAACTCAAATCCACTCAGTTTAAGGAAATGTTTACAAGTTGTATTTAGGAAGTAGCAATGAAGTTGTATCTATAGGATCTAGTTGTAATGTAAAGTTGAACTTTAGAACTTAGATCCTAGATAGGTGATTCAACCCTCTCTTAACGAGGATAAATAGAGAAATCTATGAATGTAAAAGGGTTCAGTTTTTGGGGGCATCAAGCATCAAGACTTGGTTGTGCTTTGAAGTATCCAACTGCTAAGTTTTTTCCACCTGGTGAATATAAATTATGGTGATAGACTATTTTCTCTTCAACTCTTGTTCGTCTTCTTATATTATCTGAATGCAAATTGGAATGTATGCAAAGCATTGTTTATTTCCTTTCAACTATTGTTTCAATGAAATCTTTATTGTAATACAACCTGATTTCAGCTATTGTTCAGTGAATTGTTTATTGTCATGCAACATGTTTGGAGGATTTGTGTTTAGATACATATTTTAGATTTGAAATATCATTTTTAGTCTCAAAGTTCATATAGCAAGTGACAAAATGTATGCTTATTAGTATTTCTTCTGGTTTTATCTCTACATATTTATCTATTTACCAGAATGCATGCCACCATCTAAGGATAAATTGGTATTTGACGATTGTTAAATAGCCCAACTAGATCCCCGTCCTTGAAAACCCATCTAACATCTGGCCATCAAAACCAACAAACTTAATCCATAAAAACCAATATTTCCAAAAACTGAGGTGGCCTAGCTCTACCCTCTAGTAGTCAGGTGCAGACCTTAGGACCAACATAATGATAGACCAAACCATAGGATCATCTATATATAACCCAAAGAATAACTAACTTCCATAACATAATGAACACATAGAGTCAACTTTGATTACCTTAAGTATGCCTAGAGGTCATGATTTTTTTCTACTTTATTTTACTTTATCAGTTATCTACTCTTATCCTACCTTACTTTCATGGATTGACCCAGGTTCATGTTTCAAAGATCCCAACAAAATTGCTCTAAAACTATCAGCCCCTCTGGTAAACCAAAAGGCAACGCAACACACAGAGTGTACTGCGCAGTCTCACACGAGATATCTCTATGGGTGGCGGCAATACTCAGGTATTTGTAGCCTGGGAATGAGTGGAGATCTATGGTTGTACCTTGTAATCTTTATTTATTCAATCAAACATACGATTAGAGCAGTCATTCTATTCATGCATGTGAAATATCAGATCTAACTAGTTACTTCATTCATTCATCTAGCATTCAATACTTAACAACAATATAGATGCATAAATTCAATCACACAACACAAGTGTTACCATAGTTCACCCCCTCCTGGGATATGTCCACAAAGATCTGGATCTCAAGATATTTTATTTTGTTTCAGTGATATGTCACGCCACACGTGCTTACAATCTTGGATCTTACACTCTCAATAGGCTCCTCGATCCATGTGAGGCTGACTAGATCGCACCAGGCTCCTCAGCCTGCGATCTAACCCTCAGGGTCGAGTCGCTCACTACTTCTCTAGTTCACTATCTTACATAATAGTATACTTCTTATAGACCTTACAAATTTCAGACTCTCCTTGCTTTCCACCGGTCTCTCTGCCACCCCCTCATATTTTTTATCTGTCTCTTAAGTACTACTTATTTAAATTATTGGCTCATCATCCATTACAATACATTTCAAAAAACCTAACCCTGTCGTTGTTAGGTCTTCCTTGCATGCGTGCCTCGCATGCTTCCCTCGCATGTGTTTCTTTTCCTTCCAGTTGTCCTTTCTTTCCTTCATGCTTCTCTTCCCAAAAATAGCCTTTTCTTCTGACTGGGTCTGCATCCAACAGGCCCCCAACAGTGACATGTGGCTTGTCCTTAGCCACTTAAGCTTTGTGCGCTTCTTCAAGAGCTCCTATGAGATTATGGAACTTATTTGTGAGTGTGCGGTCTTTTCTTTGAGGGCATCCAACACTTGCGTTGTGATCTCCTCGCTGATCATTCCTGCGCACTCTACCTGAGTTTCCGCCATGTTCTTCTTTGCCTCTTCTTCCTACAAAATGACCTCTGCTGCTAGCTCTTGGAGAGGTTCCATTTGATCTTGTCGATCCCTCTTATGGGTCTGCGCAGCTATTAGCTCTGCTTCCATCTTCTTCATGTCTTGTACTCCTTTGAGGCACTCAATGATCTTCATTGTTTTATGCCTCTGCTTGAGGTCCTAGATTGTTGTGCTTATATTTTCCTCTTCCTGGTCCTAGTGTTGGACCTATTGATCCTCCTCCAATTTTGTCCATAGTTGTGTTGTTCTATCAAACAAGTCGACAGCTGCATTGACTTGTCGTTCCATTTCCTCCATCTGCCATGTTGCTTCCTGCTTCCTTTGTTCCTTCACCTCCAGGGGAGTGGTAGGGATGAGTTGTTCCCGGAAGTTCTCGATTGCATGCATGTATTGATCAATTGTTTGCACAAACTGATCAATTTTTTGTGTTGTCGTGGGCTCTGCTATTTGCATGCTTTTTGGGATTTTTTCATAGGCTACAGTCACTCCTTGCTCGAGGATATTTACATGATATTTCTTGTCTTTGGTCTCGACATTGACTTGCTCAAGCACCAACTCCAACTCCTCTAATTTTTCCTTTTTGTGCTGCAACTCTGTTGCATCTGGTGTGCACGCGACTGTACCTCATGCGCGACACTGACTTGCAGTTTTTTAAGTGCCTTGGTTGGTATCCGCCCCATTACCAATTGTATCTGCACCAGATCTTTCAAGGGTGTCTGACCTACAATCTCATCCATGCGCATCATGTTGGGTGTAATGTGGAAATTCGGGCTCGCCTGTGCTATCATCTGGATCATATCATGTTCGCTCGGCATAGCCTTGGATCCTACTTCTGATGTTGTGGGGAATGACTCTGTTCCCTTGCCCGCACTCTGTGCTTCTCTGATATACTCTAGGACCTGCCTCATGTCAGCCAAATCATCCTGAATTCAGTCCCTTTGGTGTTGGGCGTCTTCAAACTCCTCAACTTCCCGGTCATGGGCTCATTCAGCCATGAGGTTCGCATCATCCTCAACGATTGTATATTTTGGTGGCATCTTCTGTGCCTTGGCATCTTCTGTGCCTTGGTCTGGCCTTGTTCATGTTGGGTATCACTTGATGTGGTTCCTTGTGTTTTCTCATCCCCTTTCTCCTGTTGTTTCAGTGTTTGGGTGGTGTCCTTTTTCGTTGCCTGGGTACCTTTATTTGGTGCACCCCCTTTATTTTGTTGTGTCAGCTTCTGACTTGGAATTGGTTTCTTGGGAGCATATTTATCTCCGACAGGTGTCTGTTCTTGCCCTGCATCCACCTCCTTATCGGTGGGAATCTCTTTATTCATAACTAGAAGTCTCCAGTCATATTGCCAATACTTGATGGCCATTTCTACGTCCTTTTCCTTGACACAGTAGCGCAGTTGTAGTCATTCCTTCTCAGGATCCCTTCGTGCTTGGATCCATATGGTATTCCTAATCACTTTAAAGTTAGTGATTCCCTGATATTGCATGATCACCTATGGAGTAATCCTCCAAGTGTTGGCAAAGCTTTCTTCCAGGTCATTGTAATATCTCATTCCTTTCCTAATTGTTTCCACGAATTCATGAACAAAATCGAATTGTTAATGAATTTTGAATTATATCTACGAAAAAAATGGTAGTAACTTTTTTTAGGGAAAAAACCATATTTTGATGTTCTTCTCATTGAACCATAAGTAATATAAAGCCTTTTCAGCAGTTCTTCATTTGTGAAAAATTCTCGGCGTGAAAACACAAGGCAACATGCTTGCATTTGCACTTCTGGTTTTGGAGTCGGAAGTACTCCCCAACAATATGTATCGTGTTGCATGGAAATGATTGGTTCACTCGCAAAAGTATGTATACTTAGGCTCCCTCCATCTGATCGGGGTGATCAAGATGAGTAGCCAAGGGTAGTGAAACTCTATCCCAGGTCCTATGCATCTTTGCAGCCTGCGAGGAACAGGTTTAACAAGTGTTAGCACTCCGTAATTTCTTAGGCTGAAGGAAAAATTGATAGAGGTAACCACAAAACCACTTTTATTCAAGGATATATCCCTCCAAGACTCAGAGAGGGATCTCTCTGTATGATTTAACTTTGTTTGAATTGAATATTAGGCTAGGTATGAGGATAGAAGGTTTGTTTTTGAGTTTTTTGGGCTGGGATAGCAAAAGAGGACCATTGGGTAAAATGGAGTCAAAGGTTAAAGATAATCAAATGAATGAATAATTGAGATCATATGTAACTATGAAAGGCATTCATGTCAGTGGATCCTTATAGATTGTGAGATGGAAAAGAGGAAAAGATCAGAGGTCACTTCGAATGCAGAGCAGTGCTTATCTGAATTCTACATCCAAACTTCAGAAGAAAACATAAATATTGTTTCAAGTCAGAACAGGGTGTTTGAGATAAATCCAGAACTTAATCTTCTTGTAAACAATAAAGAAAGAAACATAATGTGAAACCAGAGAGAAAACAAATTACATAAGGAAGCACTTCACCACATAATCATGACACAAGAATGTGGAAACATAGTGTCTTTGTATTCAGTCAAAAAGGGTCTTTGTTAACCTCCTGATCATCTTTACAATACATGATGGTCTTTCAATACCATCCATCTCTTCAAATTCGAATTGATCAACCCCTAATACTTCAAATTCTGAAGTATTTATAAATTATTTACAATGATCATGTCATTAATGAGCAGGATTGAATTTAAGCAAATCTAAACCAATTCAATTTTGGATTACAAAGAAATAGAGATCTTTAAGATTCATTCAGAGATCCAGCATTGTTTTGATGGGATCTGTGGGTAATCTGTGCCTTTGAATTCGCCCTTTTTCCCCTCTGTCCTTCGACTTTTCTGCCTTTTAAATTTCTGAAAAGTATGGTTCTATGGAGTCTCCATTTCTCCCAATATGAGATATATGTGTAAACACGGGGGAAGGTTTTTGTATATGAGCATGTGCTGGAAAAAACCCTCTTTTTGTTTTTCCAAATCCATCTCCAGATCGTCGAAACAGCTCCCTCAAAATCATGACTGAAACAGGAAAAAATGGAAGCCTGGAAACTAGGGCTCAAATAAGGATTTGATTCTCCCAAATTCTCACACATGTGTAAATTATGGGAGAGTTTTTTGT
This sequence comes from Picea mariana, assembly GCA_032191745.1. Taxonomy (NCBI): domain Eukaryota; kingdom Viridiplantae; phylum Streptophyta; class Pinopsida; order Pinales; family Pinaceae; genus Picea; species Picea mariana. The sequence continues at coordinate 66 of JASDQU010031317.1, read as the reverse complement.
TCCTCAGCCTGTGCTGAAAAAAAACCTCTCTCGGGTTTTGAAAATTCATCCCCGTTTTCCCGGAAT
>JASDQU010031315.1:3971-15686 GCA_032191745.1 Picea mariana | reverse complement strand
GTGTTGATGATTTGGTTGAGCTTATAGAACCTATCTCTATGATTGTTATAACCTATCCTTATCATCATTAATTAAAGTTTATGTTAATCCATTTATTTGGATGAAAGATATGGTGGTGTTAGCTCAATGAATTACATAAATTGAGTTGTGTTACCTAAATTAAAGATTATTGATACGAATTAGGAGGATCAAAAGTTGTGAGAAATAGGAGGCAATATATCAAGTTGAGATCCTAGGTTTTGAGTAATAGAGTGTTAGAAAACTACAAAACAATGGAGGTGTATAAGTCAATCAACTAGTACATATCATTGATTTTATTAGCAATAATATAGTGACATGGTGAACCTGCCCACCTAAGGGTGCAACTACATATTGTAAAGGCATTGATTTATGTTGGGTTGGATTATGTTATATTGTTAATTGATGGATAGGTTGGTAGTTGGCATTTGGTTGTGTTTATACTGATGTGATGTTGGACCTTTAAGGATGTTTTGAATATCAATGGATATCAATGGAATGAGACTCCCCTTTCATGTTTTATTTTCCTTTATGTAATATGGTGATTATGTATTGTTCATTTTACATGCAGTATAATATGAGGAATTATTTATATCTATTAGAATATGGGTTGGGTTTTGTTATATAGTAATTTGTAAGGATCAATTAAAAGAATAATATGAGTGATAAATTGAATGATACTTGTATCTATCTACTAGCTAAGCCCATGATCTTCTCTATATCTTCAACAACATGCTTTGAGTGAGACCTTCCCTATTTCATGGATTGAAAATGTTAGCACTAGACTACAACACCCTTTGTTGGACACCCTTCTAGACCCTTGTATACTCCTTGAGTTAACAAATGGTTCCATTGCTAGGACCCTCTATCATGATGTGTGTGGAGCTAAAACATTACCACAGAGATACCTACCAAAAAGATAATGAAATTACGGGTTGACTACAAGGCACTCCAGATGCACTTGATGGTTTTTTTGTTTCCCTCCCTCCTAAACTCCATGGATTGCAATCTGTCACCACATATGTACTTAGAGATTTATGACAAAGATACTTATTGCAAAGATCATTATCATAGTGATACAAAATTACCACGATCATGATACTGCATCGATACTGCAATGATCCATCATGCAAGGGTTGATCTTTTGCAATGATACATCATGCAAGGATTGATCTAGCATAGTGATACATCATGCAAGGGTTGATTTATGGATCAAGGGTTTCATTATTGTGCAAGGGTTTATTTATCGCAGTGATACATCATGCAAGAGATGATTTATTTCAATGATGTAACATGCAAGGGCTTATTCAAACTCAGGAAGAGCTTCATTATGGTTTTTTATTTGCCTTTCAAACCCTACGGTGAATTGAGTGCACAAGTTCCTTCTTTAACTCTTATTTATTTTCTTTGCTTTCCAATATGAGCAATTCACCGTTGATACCAAAATCTCCCAAGGGGAGGCCTAGCAAAATAATCCTAGATAATATGTATGAATATATAACATCATTAGAAAAATGTAGAGAAAAGATAGAATCCAAACTTCAAAGAGAGTTAGAAGTAATGCTTGATAATAAATTTAGATCCTTCGAAGACAAGATTCAAACAAAGATAGAAAGTAGAATATTAGGGTTGGAAACTTGGTTGCAGAAATGGAGGTTAGATTAGAAGAAATGGGAAACAAAGTCAAGAAAATAAACAATCAACCCAAGAAGAGGAGGTCTAAGAAAACTGTAAACTTAGGGACAAGATTAAAGAGCTAGAAGAAAAGAAAATTAACAATTTGGCCCTAAATAGTTTGGAACGTGAATTGGATATTAAACCGTGAGATGAAATGAATAAGTTCATTGAGTTAGACCGTGAGTGTAACAAAAGAGCCTCGAGACTCATAATTTTTGGTATAAAAGAGCAGAAAGATGAGGACACACTCGCAATAGTCAAGGAAGAACTAAAAAATAAATCACAAATTGGAACGACTTGCCTCATAGAATCAAAGAGGCTGGGAAAAATAATCAAAATATAGGATGATTTGGGTTAAGGTAATCTCTAATGACCATACATATGGCATACTCAACAAAAAAGTAAGCTTAAAAAGGTTAGAAATATTTGTAAATGAAGACCTCATTCCAAAAGACCAAGATGAATTAAGGAAGGAAGTTCAAAAGGTAAAAGAATCCAAGAAGGAAGGAAAATAGGAAATAATCAGGAATCAAAAGCTATTATTAGATATAGATACCAAAACGATAATAATAAATAGGAATTTGGGACACTGTGGCTCCTTTCTTGGAACTATCATGGTTTTCCATGGAGTAAAGGGCCTATATTAAGTTGGATCTTGAGTGAAATTGATATTATATTTCTGGTTGAAACTTGGGAACATGAAGAATATAAGGTCCATAAAATAGAAGGATTATTTTTGTGGTCGACATGGAACAAGAAATCATCTTACCGAAGGATTGGAGGCATAGCTTGTTACACAAGAACAAACATTTCTCCTCACATTCAACTTTATAAGAAATACCCTCTCAATTAGTACATATGGATGGAGATTTCAAATATTAATGCTAAGAAGATTTATATAACAATGCTAAGAAGAATCACCACTGTAAAAGTTTGAAAAATATATTCACAGTCTAAGAAATAAAGGTAGTATACTCATTCTAGGAGACTTCAATGCTAGAACTGCAACTAATAAAGCTATTCTTTTAAGCAATGATTCCAACCCTAATCCTCTATGGTTATATGATAACCTTGTTTTAACTAATAGACACAAAATAAAATATGAAGACTTAACCGAGAATTTGTTTCTTACCGAGCTAATCAAGCTCTATTGTTCTCAAGATCTAATAATTTGCAATGGTCTAATGAAGTGGCCAACGTCTAACAAGATGACTTGTATCCATGGGTTGGGAAATAATGTCGTGGATTATGTGATATCATATATCCTCATGTCCAAATAAATAGTAAATTTTGACCTTTTAAATGACCACAAGCCTGACTTTGATCGTGGACGTTTAACCCTAAATCTAAACTTTTCCATGCACAAAGTCTCTATTGAAGAGAACTCTGATAACCAAAGGAACTTGATTTTTGACAAAACTATAGCTAATCTTTTCTTAAAGGACTTAAATACTGAACTAAATCTCTTATCATATGAGAACAATATTGAACACCTCTATCATAATTTTACGAAAACCTTTTCTACTTCCATTAACAAATTCTCTCTCAAGGTGTTATATAAAAAGAAAAATAATACAACCAACTCTTGGTATGATAGCGCGTGTAAAATTGCTAGAAAAACCATCAAGAATGCTTCAAATGAGTCCTTAAAATATGATAGATAAATATATACAAGCCTAATTAAAAGGGAAAAAAGACACTACATAAATAGAAAACAAGAGAAGCATTTGCACCTATTTAAGCTAGATCCTAAGAAATTATGGAGGAAAATATTGACGTGTAAAACTAAAGAAAATAATATGATTTGCTTAAGGGACTAGAATTCCTAACTTAAAAAATATTTATGAATCCACTAGTGCCATGGACAACATTCCAAACGTGTCTATAGAGGGTGAATACTTTTCTACAGAATACATAAACTAAGGACACCAAAGGATACCAAGATGAAACCTTAAAAATTGGAGGGTTGATCCACATCCCCCACATACACAAGCTCTTCAATTTAGCAATCAAGTGGGGTTTCCTTAAACCCTTGATTCAAAGCTTCATTGTACCTATTTTTAAAAGTGGGGATAAAAGAAATCCCTCTAATTATAGGACCATTATGATTATCCCCATTTAAGCCAAGTTGTATGGAAGTATTTTGGAAAAGAAGATCAACATATGGCTAGAGACTCACAAAAAAAGAGATAAAGGCCAGGCTAGGTTTAGAGGCTATCATTCAACTATATACCACCTTGTTACACTTAGGATAATTGGGAGGAGTGTCACAATAATAAAACCAATCTCCTTTGTTGTTTTGTTGATCTTAGAAAATCCTTTGACACAATACCTAGGACTAACCTTTGGAATAGGCTAGAAGAGCTAAAAGTTCATTTCTAGTTGAGAGTGGTTGCAATAAGTATGTATGAGAATGTTATTTCCAAGTTTAGGAACATTGAGGGATGGTTAGAATAAATTGATTGTAATATAGTAGTCAAGCAAGGTTGTCCCCTATCCCCTACCCATTTTTCCATATACATTGACAAGTTAGAATATTTTCTAGAAGATGTAGGTTGTGTTAGTTTGACTCTCAATGGTATAGTCATCATCCTTCTTATTTATGCCAATGGTATTGTTCTTATGGCTAGGAGTCCCTATGACCTCGGTAAGCAACTAAGAATCCTCAGGGACTTCTTCTCTAGTACATGCATGATTGTGAACATTGACAAAATGAAGGTTATGATAATTTAATCCAAAAAATATCACCTGTGATACTTTCATATATGAAAACAATAGCTTGGATGAAGTGCCTTCATACAAATATCTCGAAATTCATATTCATCACAAGATCAACTAGAACTATAGCATTGAAAAAAGGATAAATAGAGGGTGGAAATATTATTATGGGATTGAAAACAATTGCAAACTAAGTTATGGGATGAGAAAAAACTCATCTTTGAGACTCTCATCACTCTTATTGTCTTACATGGATGTGAAGTCTAGGGATGCAGTATCTCTAGAGAATCCTGGAGAAAGATAGATTAGATCCAAAAGAATTTTATTGTTGGGTATGTGTTATATTATTTACAATATTGGTCCCATGTATTGTAAACTAATACGGGAGCCTTGTGGGGTAGGTGGGAGGGGCATGGGGCCCCCGAAAAAAAAAAAATTGGCAATTTTTGTGTCTGTTTTTTGCGGTGTTTCGATACATGGTTTTTTCCAATGGTTTTCTAATTCTGGTTAAGGAATTAAAGTTGTTGACTAATCCAGGTCAGTGGATTAGGGGTTTGGATGTTGTGAGATCCTATGTATATATTGTATTGTAAACAATGAATAATATGAATAATAGAATATTAGAGGTGTGACTCTAAGCAGGTTGTTGGTTTTCTCCGTTTGGGTTTCTAGGGTTAAATCTTTGTGTAATATGTGTGTGTGTGTTCCATTGTATCTTTTCTATTTTCATTAAGAATCTATTTGCAATAAGTAATTGTATTAGGTTAAAATCTACATTTGGTATCAGAGAAATTATTGGCTTTAGGGGGACGCCTTTATGGCTAAGGGTTTGGCTCGTATCTGTGATAAGCCTTGTTACAGTGGGAGATCTACGTTATTGATTCTTCAGGTGAAAAGAAATGGCGAGTAGTTTGAAAATAGAGATAGATAAATTTAATGGGAAAATTTTTGAGGTGTGGAAGCTCAAGATGGAAGATTTGTTGGTGGACAAAGATCAATGGATTGTTGTGGATCCAAGTACTGCACCTACAGATGTTAGCAGAGACTGGAAAATGTTGGATCATAAGGAAAATAACACAATCCAGTTGTGTCTCTCATATTCAATATTACTGAATATGTCAAGGGAAGATACAACCAAGACATTATGGGATAAGTTTGAAACTTTGTATTAGTCTAAGTCCTTGGTAGACAAACTATTCCTACAAAAGAAGTTGTATAACCTCAGGATGAGAGATGGAGATTCATTGACAGAGCATCTGAATACCTTCAATTCTGTGGTAAGTCAGCTATTATATGTTGATATTAATATTTCTGATGAAGACAAGTATATTAGTTTATTGTGCTCTTTACCAGACTCATGGGCTAGTTTGGTTGTGGCCATAAGTAGTAATACAACTACTTTAAGTTTCAATGATGTGGTCTCATCCTTGTTGTCATAGGATATGAGGCGAAAGAACATGGAAGGACAAAGCTCAAATGTATAATTTGCAAGAGGATGCTCCCAGGAAATAAATAGATCTAAGTCCTCAAGTGGGAGATCTCAATCTAAGGGTATATATAAATATCCCAGAAAGTTTGTAATGGTATGCTGGAGATGTGGAAAATAAGGGCATTACAAGAAGAAATGTAGATCCAAAAGTGTTGATAGAGGGAAGGGATCTGATGATGCCCTTTCTACAAAAGAAAAAACCTTTGCAAAATAAGGAGGAGATGTGTATGAGGCTTGGGATCTAGTTAAGTTGTTGACTGGAAGAAATCCCATTGGAAGAAAATGGGTGTTCAAAATAAGTTGAATGCTAAAGGAAAAATGGAGAAACACAAAGACCAGTTAGTAGAAAAAGGTTATTCCTAGGTAGAGGGAATTGACTTTGGTGATATTTCCCCCCCTGTTTCCAAGTTAAATTCTATTATATTTATTTTATATGTTGTTGTTGCGTTTGATTTTGAGGTAGAAAAAATGGATGTGAAGACAACATTATTACATGGGGATATGGAAGAATAAATCTACATGAAGCAACCATAAGGATTTGTTGTGAAGGGAAAGAAGGAGCTAGTATGCAAGCTGAAAAAGTCCATGTATGGGTTAAAGAAATCACCAAGGATGTGGTATAAAAAAATTGATACTTATATGTTGGGACTTGGCTTCACAAGGAGCAAAGAGGATCACTATGTGTATGTCAAATTAATTGGTGATCATCTTATTTATTTGGTCTTGTATGTGGATGATATGTTGTTGATAGGAAATGATAAGGAGATTATCCAGGATGTGAAAACTTATTTGTCCTCTAAATTTGACATGAAATATCTTGGTGCTGCAAATTTCATTTTGGGCATGGAAATTAAAATAGATCGGAAAACAAGAAAATATGGTTAAATCAAAGGAAATATGTTGAGAGAATATTGCAAAGGTTTAATATGCAGGAATGTAGACCACTCAAGGTTCCTATTCCTATAGGTGTAAATTTATCTGCAGATTAGTGTCCAAAGACACATGAAGAGGAAGAGGACATGTCCTGTGTTCCATATGCTAGTGTAGTTGACAGTTTGATGTATGAAATGGTCTATACTAGACTAGACATTGCACATGCAGTGGGAGTTTTGAGCAGGTATATGTCAAAACCAGGGAAGGCATATTAGACAATAGTAAAGAGGGTTTTCAGGTATTTGCATGGCACTACTAGTTATGGATTGTGCTACCAAGGAATACCAAGATTGGACAAAGTGTTGGACACACATTTCTTTGTGAATGTATACTGGGTTGGAGATCTGGATCGTAGAAGATATACAAGTGGGTATGTGTTTAACATGTTTGGAGGAACAATTAATTGGATGAGAAAAATACAGTTTCTAGTGGTACTCTCAACTACGGAAGTTGAATACATGGAAGCCACTCATGCAAGAAAGGAAGAAGTATGGTTATAGATATTGTGTTCATGCAAGAAAGGAAGAAGTATGGTTATAGATATTGTGTTCAGGTATTGGGTTGGTACAACAAGATGTAAGGATAGCTTATAACAATCAGGGTGTAATCTTCCTAGTGAAGAACTCAGCTTATCATTCAAAGACAAAGCATATCGATGTTCAATATCACTTTGAGAGAGACATGGTTGAAGACAAGAAGGTGTTGTTGATGAAGGTGGACACTTTGGAGAATTTTGCAGATTCATTAAAAAAATATGTGAGCATTGAGAATTTTTGTTGGTGTAGAGGATCTTTGGGATTTTTTGCCCTGGATTGTTGACTATGTAATCATGTAACCCCTTGTATGAAAAGAAAACAATAAGTGGGATAATGTTGGGTATGTGTTATTTTATTTGTAAGATTAGTCCCATGTACTATACACTAATATGGGAGCCTTGGGGGGTAGAGGGAGAGGGGAGTCGTGGACCCCGTTGTAAGGGGGTTCAGGGGTGATAGCCCTCGAAAAAACAATGGCAGACTTTTACGTCCATTTTTTGCAGTGTTTTGGCACATGGTTTTCACCGATGGTTTTCTAATTTCATTTAATGAATTAGGGTTGTTGACTAATCCGGGTCAATGAATTAGGGTTTTGGATGCTGTGGGATCCTATGTATATATTGTATTGTAAACAATGAAGAATATGAATAATAGAATATTAGAGGTACGACTCTAAATAGGTTGTTGGTTTTCCTCGTTTTGGTTTCCAGGGTAAAACCTCTCTGTAATGTGTGTGTATGTGTGTGCCATTGCATATTTTCTATTTTTATTAATAATCTATATACACGAAGTAATTGTACAAGGTTAAAATCTACATTTATAGCATATAATCTCAATATTAAAGGAAATACACCCCATCATATCCTCCTCATAGAAGTGAGCCTTTACCCCATTGAGAGCATGGCTATGATTAGGTAATTAATGTACAAGAACAAGATAAGAAACATGGATGACAAGAGGCTCCCAAAAATTGCTTCAAACTATATCCAAAACCACTAATGGCTCAAGTGAGGATGGCATAAAGGTGCCAAGTCTTGGCTAAATAATTGGGGAATATAAGAAGAATTCATTTTGCATAATACTTATAACATTAAAAATAGTATTACATCTAAGTTTAAAGAGAATTTGTGGTAAAGAATTAGAGAACACAAGAAAATTAAGATACTACAAGGAGATGGTCAACCCTGATCTAGAACATCAAATGTATATCTTGGTTTTGACTAGTGACACTAAGTGGGTTGAAGATGAAAAACACTTTCTTTTAAAGTGCATTGTGTATACCCAAACTAGACCACAATTTCAGAATATTCACCACAATACCGACCTCCCTAACCTTCTAAGTCATCAAAACTATAGTGATCTTGGAACTCTTCTCTTAATCATTTTTCTAGTACAAAAATAAAATTCTAAAGAAATCCAAGTAATATCTTACCTTTCTTAAGGTCCACTAGATCAATTCTAGTCTAAATGTACATTAATCATCATCATCATTATGACTTCCCCATTGATGTATACCTACCTAGAAGATTGGTTGGATAAACATATCAATCTATTTTCAAGGAAAGAGGCTCGTGTGACTAGGTGAAATGTGTAAAAAATTAAATATAAACTATTAGATGATGAAATAGGATGTGTTCTAAGTGGAATTCCTAGTGATGACATATGAATGGTGAGACATTAGGAAATAAAATGCAACTATCCTAGAAGTGGAGGAGGGAAAGACAATGGGATACCCAAAACCTAGTTGCCTTACAACACCACAATCATTAATTTGCAAGAAAAAATTATTTCTAGACAAAAAAACATTAGAGGGATACATCATTGAGTTTACTACTGACTTGAACCAATCTTACTCACAACAAAGAATAGATTATGAAGGGAAACTAAGGGAATGAAAGAAATCTCAACTTGATTGAAAATGTTATCACTAGAGGAAGTATTTATTCCTTTCAATCTACCGACAATAGTAGCGTAAATGCCTATGCTTAGGGATGGTATGACATAGTGCTATCAAAGATGGGTACCTAATGGTGGGAGAATACCATGGAAAAATAAAAGTATTAAGAAAGATAAAATATGGCCTTGAAGCATGAACACATGATTATTCAATGGTGGTTGGACCAAATGTAAGAAACTCGTGAAAGGACTAATGTTTCAAGACAATATATCAATGATCAGGGGGGTTGTGAGTCACATTTAAAGGATAAAGATAAGTTGTGAAAGCATGGAGAAGAGGTTGTCGAGTGGTTGAAATAATTAAGTTTCACGATGGAGGGAATCCAAAGGAGGAGGTTTGAGGGAGACGAGGTGTCCAGAGGGTCTAACAAGAAAATAGAAACAAAGAGATTCGAACAAGTAGATGCTTGTATCCAAACAAGAGATTCAAAGATGGTATTGTAAGAGGTCGCATTTGAAGAAAATTACAATCTACCAGTAGAAAGGAATGCAATAATCAAGCCATATAAGGCATTGAAGGATGTATTCCAACTACTTGATGTGGAAGATGATTATCTAGAAAAGATGGTACAACCATGAAGTAGCAAAGACAACATGTAAAAATTGCCACCCCTTACATATTTGAAATAAAGTGAGGTCATTCTTCATCATTCTTGCAATTCTAATTTGGAAATGCAACCTAGTGCTAGTTTAGGGAATGATAGTAATAGCCAACTAAGTACAAGGGAAATCCTATTGTTGGGAATAGTATAATTTTGAATCATAGTTTTTTTTTATGTGGAGGTTAAAACCTAGTCAACTAGCCCAGACCCCTGTGATTTGTTTTTGTACACACTCTAGGTAATCCTATGGTTGGAGTATCATTGAATGTGGTGTTTTCTATCCCCGAGTTCTCATGGAAGGGTGATGGCGACATAGATTAGAATTAATTTATTTAAAAATCAATTCAGATTTTTAGGTTGACCACCACTTTGGAGGCTAACCTAGTTGAGTTTCAGACCATGTTTTAAGGAAGAGCTTTGTATTGTTACATGAATTTTTCTCAAAGTACCCCATAAGTGTAATGTACTTAACCAATAGAAACAATAATTATTTAGGAATTATTCAAGAAATATAAACTATACAAAAGTCAATAAGAGAGACAATGATATATTACCTGCAAAATATAACCCTTGCATTAATAATCCAAAAAAGAGATAGCAATGTTCATGGGAATATTTGAGGGGGTAACCTTCTATTGAGCAAATCTCCAATAACATAACAATAGTTGAAAAAATACTACATAACCTGATGGATCCATAATTAGTTTCTCTCTAGCAAAACCCTAATTACTTGTCCAATCACTAATGAGTACCAACCATTTATTGTGCCTTATTTAATAAAAGTAACCCTTTTACATTGAGTAACCACTAACTACCTATTGATCCTATTCAAAGGAGATGACCTCATACATTAATTGACTAACTCCTAAGTACCCCAAAGTAGGGAGGTTATGGTAGGGCCCTAATATGAGCGCCCCCCCCGCCCCCCCCTTCAAAAGTAACATTGTCCTCAAGGATGGAAGTATAGAAACTGTTATAAAATTATTATTGGTTTGTAGGTGGTATCACTTGGCTATGTATCTTTTCAATGTATTAGGAATTCTTGAATTATGGGTTAGTGTAATCAATGTTTTTTTTGGATAGTACTACCTCCATACGTAAACAAATGGGACCCTCTTCATCATTTTCTAAATTGTTGATATGAACTCAACAATTTGGCCCCATGACCTTTTTCAAAGAGAGTGGGCCAAAAGACCCAATTGATAAGAAACTAGTCCAATGCACTAGAGTATCTGATAGGGTCCATATCACTTTGGCACTAGATTATATAAGCTCTTGTCTTTGAGAGAGGTTTTCTTATAGGGCCAGAGATGAAGGAACACCTAATACCCTTCTTAAAAAGAATGTCCAGAGTGATGCTAATCATCATATTGCTATATTAAATTTTGAGCCAATTTAACTAGAGTCTCCTGAAGTGCGTGAAGAATGGATACTCTAGTGTTAAGTGTGTGATCCACTTCCTAAACCTTGGATGTGATTGATAAATATGAAGTGACTAAAGAATGTTTTTGGTAATAGACAACTTCATATGGCTACATTTTTCTAGCAGTCTGATAAGTGGTGTTGTACCACAATTCGATAAGGGGTTTCCACTAAACCTATTAGTGTTGCCAATCTGTTGCAAAACAATATAAGTAAGTTTCCAAGAATTTGTTGATCACATTGGTTTGACCATCTATTTGGGGATGATAAACTATGCTCATGTTCAAGTGTGTGCCTTGTAGTTTTAACAACTCCATCTAGGATGTTTTGGCGAAGGATGGATCATGATCTAGCACAATGGAAG
>JASDQU010031314.1:1032-22281 GCA_032191745.1 Picea mariana | reverse complement strand
CTGGTGTACTGTGCATGTGTATGATTGTTCATTTGTTCATTGCTTATTTACTCTGCAGTTATTGGATAATAATGCTTCATTGATATAACACTTGGATTATATGGTTAAATTGCTCTATTACTGATTCACCCCCCCTCTCAGTAATCCAACATAGTTAACTTACCCAAAGCTATGTGTTCTGTCAGCAACTTCCCTTTCTCCATGCTTTTGTAGGTACACGCGGGTTGTCTTGGGTCAGCTAGCGTGTACACGCGTGCAGTAATGCAGCAGGGCGTGTGGGCCTTTATAAAAGGAGTTTTTAAGAAGAGTTATTTAGCAATGTCTTGGAAAAGAAGGAATCTGAGATGGCCTGATGCCAAGTAAGCATGTATGGTGAAAATTAGAGTTATAATAGTTACTTTCTCCAACATCCTCCTTAAACAGGAAAAACGTCACACTTAGGGTTTATGCAGAAACCCTAATTTTGGGGCAGTTGCAATACTGAAAACTAGATTTTTGGAGAGGGTGCGTTGAGGCTATCCACTTATTTTTTATTATAATCATTTATCACATTAGTAATTGCATAAATAATATCACTAAAAGAGAGGCAATCACAGAAACAATAGAGACACACAGATTATCCTAGGAAACCCTCATGGGGGAGAAAACCCAAAAAAACTTCCTCAATATAGATATACCAAAGACCGAACAAAATATCCTCCTCTACTCCTTCACTAGGAAGAGTAGCACACCACTTGACCATGAAATACAAAAAGATAGACCAAAAACCCTCCTTGACGTCACCCCCAGTTGCACCATCTTCTCCTCCAAGACTTGCGCACTGCAGAGCTAGGTGTGTATGTGTCCAAATGAGGCACTAGCCTCTCTTATAATAGTGGTCTGGCTAGCCTATAATTAGGTCTAGTATGACCTGTCACTTTACCCTCTTAATTTAAAATTAATTATCAAGGAACAATAGGACCGAATTTTACTAAGGCACAATAGGGCCTAATTAAATATAATATAATAATATTATTCAACTCTCTCTCAGGTAGAATATTCTTCGAAGTTACAATATTTCAACAACTAGAGCACTTGTTTTAAATATTGATGACCTAAATGAGAATTTTGTGGTATGTATAGATGCATGCAAGGAAGGACTTGGTGGAGTCCTCACTGAAAATGGACATGGCATTGGTTATGAGTCCAGAAAACTCAAGGAACATGAGAGGAATTATGCCACACATGATTTAGATCTTACTTCCATACTTCATGCATTGAATATGTGGAGGAATTATCTCATGGGAAAAAGATTTGAGTTAAGTATAAACCATAGTGGTCTGAAATATCTTTTTGAACAACCAACTTTGAATGCTAGGAAAACAAGATGGCTGGAATATTTAACTGAGTACGACTTTGACACCAAGCATATCAAAGGAAAAGTAAATCAAGTTGTTGATGCACTCAGAATAAGAGTATATCTCATGCATGCTACAGTTGTTAGTATGCATCAATCAGTTTTAAAGAGAAGAATTTTAGATGTTGTTGTTACAGATCAGCATTACCTACAGGTAAAATAAATTTTACAGCAAGAAAACGTATAGCAGAAAATTAAAGAGTATGAGATTAAGGAAGATGGATTACTTGTGCATAAGAATAGAATTTATGTTCCTAGTTATGGAGAACTTAGGAAATTGGTATTAAAATAAATGCATAATGTTCCATATGTTGGACATTCTGGTTACCAGAAAACAATTGTTGTAGTAAAAATCCAATTCTTTTGGCCAGGAATGAAGAAGGATGTTGTTGATTACATTTCTAGATGTATGGAATTTTGGAGAGTAAAAGTTGAGCATAGACACCCAGCAGGTTTGCTTCAAGCATTTCCAATTTTAGAGAAGAAATGGGAAGTGGTAACCATTGCTTTTATAACTAAAATTCCCAGGATAGCAAGGAAACATCATTCCATAATGGTAGTTATGGATAAATTGACAAAGGATGCTCATTTTTTTCCTATGAAAATGCTTCATACAATAGCTAATATTGCAAAAATTTGCATGAGGGAAATAATTAGGTTGCATGGGATACATAAGGCAATTGTTTCAGACAGAGATACAAAGTTTACTTCAAATTTATAGAGGGGATTATTTAAAGGATTTGGTACAAATATGAATTTTAGCACAACATACCATCCACAGTCAGATGGGAAGATAGAGAGATTCAACCAAGTGATTAAAGACATACTGAGAATGTATGTGATGGATAAACCATCTAAGTGGGAAGACTACTTGCATTTGGTTGAGTTCTCCTATAATAATGGGCATCAAGGTTCATTGAAGATTATCCCATTTGAGGATTTGTATGGTAGAAAATGCAATACTCCAGTAAGTTGGGACAACCGAGCATACAGAGTAGTACTTAGGCCATAATTGCTCAAGGACATGGAAGACCAGATGGTTAGAATTAAGATGAATTTAAAGCAAGATCAAGATAGATAGAAAAGTTATGCAGATAAGAACATGACAGCTAGATAATTTAAAGTGGGGGAACATTGATCCGGATTTTATGAGCAGAACGAAATGACTACAGATTATTAACACATCCTTAACATAGAATAACAGATATACAGTAAAACTGGTTTTCTATTCAATAAGAAAATAAGATGAAACTGTAAAATGCAGCGGAAAACAAGCTTGTTGGAATGGTGGCAGCTTATATCTGAGAAGAGATGTGACAACTGTGTTCATTTGCAAGAAGATGGTTACAATAAGGCTCTGAAGTCCTTTTACAATAAACATGAATGTCAAAAACCCTAGACATCCAAAAACCTAACCCTGGGAAATGAAGTGCCAAAAGTCATGTGGGCCCCGTTTGGGTAATTTAGTACATCAACTTCCCTGGGTCGTAACTTTTGCATACGATCTCCGTTTTAGGCACACGATATCCCGTTGGAAAGGTATAACCAAGAAGAGAAATTTTCGAATGGCCCAGTTCCTTAGGCTGGTAATTGGACTCAAAATCCCCAAAAAACATCGTTTAGGGCCTCAAAATGGCCCCGAAAGTTTGGAACCCGAAAAACTGTCGAAAAACTGCTAAGGTGGAAAACTGTTTTTTGAGCCAGTGGAATATGTGGGTGGCCACCCAAATCTACATGGATCAACGATGTTCTCTTAAAAGTGAAGCCCAAGAAGAGATCATTGAATTTGGGTAGTTGTACAAAGCTAGCAGCCAGATTTTGTGGTCCATTTAAGATCTTGGACAAAATAGGGACAGTTCCATACATGCTTGCATTTCCTACTCATGAATGTGCATAATGTATTTCATGTCTCTTTGTTGAAAAAGTATATACATGATTCTAACCATGTTATTGATTGGAATTTGATTCAGATAGAGCCATAGGGATACTTTTAGGTCCATCCAGTGCGCATATTAGACAAAATATTCAAAATGCTTTGGAATCGAGTGATAGAACTAGTAAACGTTTAGTGGACCTACTACGGTCCTAAAGATGCTACTTGTGAGAATGAATATGCCATGCGGGCGAAGTGCCCAGAACTTTTTGAATAAATTTTGATTTTATTTTTTTGTATATGCACAAAGGAGAGTGCCAAAATAAGGAAGAACCCATTCTTTCACTCATCTTTCTTGTTGTTGGAATGGGACCCTAGGGGAGAATTATTGAGGATTAAGTCATTGTTTGTTTGTTGTAGCTGTGACTAATGTGTTTTAGACATGAATTAATGCCTACATGTATGAAATTCATTGGCATGTACTAAATTCTATTCACAGTTGCGAGTCCTGAGAGTCCTAGTACAGATATTCTTGGTCATATGCATTGGAACCCTGGAAGGAGGTGGAAATCCTAAGGGAGTGTATGGCAGAGAAGGGGGTCCATTCTCTTAGGTTGTATAGGATGGAGAGAAAAGAGTTGGTGTACTTTGGATTGTTGTGTTTTGAGGAACCTGTGAGATCTTGAGTGTTTACTGGTTTGGGGAAACTGAGTGACACCCTGGAACTGTCCTTGTGGATTCATAGCCCTGGCTCAGGGGTGACATTGTTATTGAGACTTTGAACAACAGTGTCTATGGTTGGGTGGAACGTCCTTGGTCTGTAGCTAGTTGGTGAACCCTTTTGATTAAGATAGGTTCTCGTTGTCATGTGCTTCTCTGTAGTATATTTATTTTCGTTGTGTATGAATTATTGTCCCTTAGATTCGTATGTTATTACATGCATGCTTGTTGGTTATTTCTATGCATGGCATGTTTAGACATTCTTTATATTGTATCATGAATCTTTATTATTGCATGTGTTTTTATCATGTTTCTTTCATGCTTCTTTAATAATGAAATGGTATCAGAATTCAAATTTAGTTTTGATCAGAGTTTATGAGGGGGTAGTGTGCCTGACTCGAGGGTGGCTGGATACGTTACATTTCCTAAAATGAAAAACCTTCACATATTTGGAATAATAGCTTTGCAAAGGACAAGCCAAATTTATGGAATGCAAACACAGATGCACAGTTCGTACTGAACGCATATTCTGCAACATCATATTGTCCTTCATACATGACTAAATTTGACAAATCTATGACAAATGCATTTAGAAGGATACACAAAGAGCATGAAAAAATAAAAAACGATTCTATATAGATGATACAAACACCTAGAAACACATTTCTCAATCTTTAATAAATGCTTGATCAATAAGTAGTTCATATATTGCTTGCTCTATGTTGAGCGTGGGTCTTTTTTGGGAAGAAATTCTATTTTGGGCACAGGCCTATTTTTGGGAGAAAGATTTGTTTTGGGAACATGCCCATTTTTTCAGAGAAAGAACTATTTTTGGAGCACGTGTAATAGGTGGAAAGAAAGCAGCATGCATAAAAAGAAGGAAAAGCATCATGCAGGAGGAAAATCAATGTGGTGCGCAGGCAGACAGGCCTAACAGTGATAGGGTTAGGGTTTTTGACAAACATTATAATGGCTATAAGCCTACAAAGTATAATAAATGAGGACCTAGAAGGTCTAGGAAAGAGAGTAACCAAGAGAGACAAAGAGATATAGATTCGATTAGTTGATTATTGAGAGTTAGTGGGCTAGGAAGCCATTGATTGTAATATTTTTTGTGGTAAATTGGAATAGGTTAGTATTTGAGGGTTAGGTCACAGGATGAGGAGCTTGGTGTGATCTAGTCAGCCTCACATAGGGTACTTACCCTCATTTTGATTGTATTACTAAATATGTAATGCACGCAGCGTAAGATTATGCAGCAGAATAAATAAAAGAGTGGAGAAGCCAGATATTTGTGGTCATAGCCCCAGGAGGGGGTGAACCATGGTAAAACTTGTGTTCTATGTGATTGTTAATGAATGTTTTACTCTTCTGTTGATCATTATCTTAAGAATGAATGGTTAAAGTAGCTATATCATCATACATGCATAGGTTTAAAGATGAATGAATCATAGAAGTAGATGAATGATTAAACAAGGATAATGCATAAGGAAAAAAGAAGCCAGCCACAACCCCCACTCATTCCTAGACTACACACACCTAAGTATTGTAGTCCCCCATGAAATTTGTCTCGGCTGAGACTACATTGTGCATCATGTGTGCAGCGTTTCCTTCTGGTTTACTAGGAGGGCTGATAATTTTGAGGGGTTTTGTTGGAAACCTATTTGATATCAAAACCTAGGTTAGCCCAAGAAGTAAACCAAAAAATGGTTATGTTGTCAGCTGGAACTGCATAGGATTGAGTGGACGGGAATCTATGGAAGAAAAGCATGGAGTATGAAAGTATATAAGGGAATGTTCAGGCCATGGAATCTAACAAAGGCGAAGATCTAAAGATGGTTGAGAACAAAGGAACTCGATTTTTCCCAGAAGGACAACAGAAACCCTAAGTTAACACCATGCAAATATCTCGATAAATACGTGTTTAGTGAATCGCATGAAGTATTTTTTGGTGATTTCCCACATTTTTGCAAGAGTGGTTATTGATATTAAAGGAAAACCACCCTACAAATCAGATCAGACAGTTGGAGTGGAATCCTATGGATATTGCGTAGTTACAACAAGTTAATAATAAATTCACATGCGCAAAAGATTTATGGTTAGACAGTATTGTTGCAGGTATTATCACTGAATATGAAGTAGATACCGTGAAGTCTTATACCACAACAGAGAAGGATTTTCTAAAGGTATCGTTGGCACAGGGGCAGACCAAAGGTTCAACGCTTCAACAGTGCACCAACAAAACCCTAACTATCGGACCTTTTGGCAACACCTGCGAAGCAGATGAAGTCTCACCCAAGGTAGAGGTAGGGGTGGTTGCAAGACTCAGGTGTCTACAGCCTAGCTGGGACACAAATCTTTGATTACAATACTTAACAGAGCATTTAGCCAACAATATGCATTAGGTTATGGTTCTTATTCACATCGCAAATTAAACCCTAAGTACACAACATCGCAATAATAATGAGATCAAGCACTTCCAACCACATAGCATTAACTCAGATATAGCATTCATTTACCATCAATAGAGCACTAATCATCCATACATATATCTAGCATACATCAAGATCAGTGCACTAAGCAAATAAATACATAAACAACATGAATAAAATTGCACAAAGCACATCAACATAGGATATACGTGGTTCACCCCAGTGTGGGGCTAGATCCACCAACTTCTTCTTCTTCTTTATTAGTCATCAAGCTTCTAATATTCCTCTACTCCTGTGCACAAAGCCACAGAGCCAACTTCACAAAGGACAAGAGATCTGCGCGCACCTCACCAGATCCTCCTTCCCCAAATTAGGTCAAGGCAGAGAGATCACTCCTTATTAGCACAAAGCCTTACATAGTCTTTGCACGAAGCCTCTTACAATCACTTGCACTTAGTTCTGCAAGTCTTAACATAATTTACTCATGCACTAAGCCCATGACCTCAAAATTGACTTCTACTTACATCGCCTAGTTAATTATTTATACATTACAAAAAGGCCTAAACATGGGTAAACCCATGTGTCGACATCCCATACTCGTTACATAAACCCTAACAGCCCAAAAAGCCTATAACAATGGGCAATATCCCATGATCTTCACTTTGCCTGGGCGCTCCGTCTTCGACCACCTTGTCGAAGTCTCAAAAATGGTCAAACACGACCAACATTTCCTCAAAACTTGGTCGAGCGCCAACAGGCCCCCAACACTCACCTGTGAATCATCCTGAGTCACTCTGATCTGGGAAAATCTACTTTGAAGGCTGTGAGCTACCTCGACTTTCTACTTCGCTAGAGCCTCCTGCTCGATGAACCCCTGAAGTACTTGCTTGGTGACAGGACCTTCCAAGAGTTGTTCCATTGTCATGACCATATGTTCCAGTTTTGAGCGTTGTCCCTCAATCTCTTCGAAAATCTTGCAGGCTTCATCCTACTGGACTGAGCACTGCTCCTCTAACCTCTTCATATTCTCAAATGAAGTTAACAGTTTCATCTATGCTTGTATGGTGGAAGCCTGCTGCTTTGCCTCCTGGAGCTATGCTTCCAATCTCCTCACCTCCAAATCTTGTGCAAGGCACTCATAGGTCTACGCACTTCAATCACTCAATTGTTTACATTCTAAGGCTAATGTCATGATTCATTCTATTGTGCTCCTGGAAGCTTCTTCCCTATGATCCCGCACTTCTTGCAGAGTGCTCGGCACTGCTTGAAGTTCTAATTCTATTATTCTATCTTGAAGCTACTGAATGGCCTCAGCGAGCTTCCCCACTTGCATCTCTATTGACTCTGGTTCCTCCTCTACCAAGTCCATCACAAAGCAGAGTGTTATATTCACTGCCTCTTTAACCCCAATCTACTCCAAGAGCAACTGGTCTTTCTCTTTCTATATTTTCTCTTTGTCCTCTTCGAACATTGCCTTAAGTTCATCTTTCTCTTTCTATGCAACTCAAAGTTTCTCTAGGACCTCCTCCTTTTCTTGCTTTAAGGCCTTTGTGGCATGTTCCTTTTCCTCTTGATCTCGACGAAGTTGAACCTATGTTTCATATGCTAACCTTTGCAACTGGGTGGTTTCATCCCCCAATTCTAAGTTTTCTATTGAGGATGGCATAGTAGGCACTGCATGGCTCGAATGGATAGCTTGTTGGATGTATCTGAGCTCTTTCTCTATTCAGTCATACATTAACTACTGCTTTTCCCCATGTTTATGCAATATGTCTTATGAAGCATCTTCTATCCTTGGTTCGGCGCTTCACAACAGTCCTTCTCCAACTCGTTGATGAGGTAACTCACCCAGTTCATCTACATTCCTTTGACACACTTCCCTACGAGGTCAACTACGAACCCTGTGACTTATTTCAGTTGGTTCTTTCTAACATTCTTGCCATCGATCAGCTGATAAGATAGGTGCACCATGCCATCCTGGATGGAGGCTACCTTGTAGCCTCTCTTTCCCTTATCTACATCACCATAGGCTTCCTCTATTCATTGTTCTAGGGAGTGATCTGACGTCTTCCCTGGGTAGAACTGGTGAGGGTCCGGTCCCTGCATGCTTAGTCCAATGATCAGGTGGATCAGCGTTGGATCCATAATGACATGCCTGTCAAGCCATACCCTCCATGGTAGCATGACAGGAGGAGTTTAATGCAAGTGTTAACCTCCTGATGTCGGTCAAAGTGGGGAATCTTCATTACGTTCAAGATAGTGGAGCGTGTGAGCTCCTTAATCCATGGTTGGGGAACTATCTTGGGATTATTCCCAGTCATCTTCATCAGGTACCTATATGGTGCGAGCATCGCATAGTTCTTTTGGTATCTGAGGTTAAATTCGTTGATGTTGAGATCTGGGATCACTCCCAACTTTGGTCCAACTGCACGTATCCCCTTCAGGAGGTACATAGTGATGAGAATGTACTCAAAGTCACACGGGAAACTGTCATGATTAACCACACCACCCAGAGGCGGGGTGTAGTCAATCAAGACTGATGGGATATGCTTCGCGTTAGCCATATCATCACGGTGCATGCTTCTTTTCTCAACAGTGTGGCCAGAACGTCAACCAGTCGACGGGGATGCTTGCAATCCTCTAGTCTATGATGCATGTATTCCTATAGACATGAATTTCTCAGTCATGAGGTCGACAAGTATCTCTTCCATAGACTTTTCTAATGCGCTACGTTCGCCTAACATCCACACTTGTAATAAATAACTCGGGTAGGCAAATGGAAAATCAAGGTAATCAAATGAATGGCGAGGTCTAGAAAACATAGCATGGTATCCAATCAATTATCTATTAGCTCAGATATCTTGGTTTGAAAAAATTCATCTCGGTATAGCATCCGACAGGTTAAATAAGAAACATCGTAACAAATACCTTCAACGGGTATGAATATGTCCATCAATGCGCATCCATCCATTATGGCGTGGTCTCAATGGTCCAACGGTGAACTTTCTGTCAATAACTGTGTTTCTAGCCATTCTGGAGCGTCATTCTAACAGTCAGGATGCCTCCAACTGTCATATAGCTTTGTTGTGGTGAAGTCCCATTCTGCGCAGTTCCACTATTCCAGAAAGGTTCAAGTTCTGCAAGCGTGCCTTCTGCGAAGTCGTTTCTGGGACTTCCCATAGTTTTCCTAATTTGGTTTTCTGCTTATTGATATTTCTGGCCTTTTTTCTTGTAATTTGAGTCTCTGGATTCATCTTTCCATTCTTATTCTCTTCTTCCCTTAACGTAGTAACTTCGCACTATTGAGGGTCTTCCAAATTTTTCAAGGGTAACACCTCTTCTCTTACTATTTTCGGGGTGAATGCACTTATTTCCTGTATGGACAGGTTCTTGAAACTTTCTTGTGTTCTTCCATCTTCGATAGCTAGTTCTATGGCCCTTTGTTGCTTCGAATTACTCTCATGTTCTTCTATTAGTCTCTTTATTTTTAAGTCATGATGTCCCTTAATTCTTTCTTTTTCTGTTCTGTGGATTCCTCCTCTGCTTTCCTTCAGATCTGATCTTTCTCAATCCAGGTCTTTCCTAACAAAACTGCAAAAGGAGTATTATTCTCAACAAACTTAATTACTTCAAATTCTTCTTCGGTCGATGTTCCATGGGAAATCGTAGGTACATTAGTAACTCTTCCACATATAGTTATCATCTTTCCTTTAAACAAACCTATCTTTCCCAATGAAGGTACTATAGCAGGCTTTCCCAAAATTTCCCAAGTGATTTCTGGCATAATATTCACCTATGTTTCCTCATCCAAGACACAATCTATGTCGAATTCTCTTATTCTTATTTCTATGCACTTCTTTTCTTTGAATGTCTCTGATAAACTGATGTCTCTATGATCATTCAGTGTTTATTTCAGCTGTAATAACATAGTCTCTTATTCTTTCTGGTTCTCTAACATATCTTTATTTCCTTGACCTTCTTCATAGTTTTCTTGTCTCATGTTCATTTGTTCAACTTTAACAATCATTCTAGGGCAATCCTCAACCTCATGACCATTAGCTTTAAAGCAAAGACAAATAGGACCTATACCAGGGCATTCCTTAGCAAGATGTCCTAATCTTATGCAATTATAACACAGTGTCAATCCTCTCTTTCTTTTAAATGATCCGCAACGCTTCCTATACTATGCACTGGGGTCATAGTGATGGACCTGCAATCTACAAAAATTCGTTCTAGGTTCCTGCATCCACTTATTAGTCCAAAAATTCTTTCTATGCATAGGAATAATATATCTTTCACTATCTTTATCAAATTTATTCAGATCCATTCTTTCTTCTAACTGTTCCCTAGTTTTCAGACTAGGACATAATCTATCAAACATACCTAGATTCATACTTTCGAAGAAAAAATTTCCACTTATATTACCTTTACCAGAGCACAGAGCTTTAAGATCTTACCCCTTTTCTTCAGGTCGGGTTTATTTCTTATCACAGATCTTTGCAAGTTAAGTATAATGCTGCGCACTATAGCAACAAATCTACGCATAGAGCTTTCTCTTTTCTTCAGTTCCTAGCAATCACAGTTTCAGGTCCCGACAACGAAACCATTTGTTGGCACAGGGGCAAACCCAGGGTTCAAGGCTTCAATAGCGCACCAACAAAAACCTAACTATCAGCCCTTTCGTCAACACCTGTGAAGCAGATGAAGTCTCACCTGAGGTAGAGGTAGGGGGGTTGTAGGACTCAGGTGTCTACAACCTAGCTGGGACACAGATCTATGATTACAACACTTAACGGAGCATTTAGCCAACAATATGCATTAGTTTATGGTTCTTAGTCACATCGCATATTAAACCCTAAGTACACAACAACGCAGTAATAATGAGATCAAACACTTCTAAACACATAGCATTAACTCGGATCTAGCATTCATTTACCATCAATAGAGCACTTAGCATCCATACATCTATCTAACATACATCAAGATCAGTGCACTAAGTAGATAAATACATAAACAACATGAATAACATTGCACAAAGCACATCAACACAAGATATACGTGGTTCACCCCAGTGTGGGGCTACGTCCATGAACTTATTCTTCTTCTTTATTAGTCTTCAAGCTTCTGATATTCCTTTTCTCCTATGGACAAAGCAACAGAGCCAACTTCACAAAGGACAGGAGATCTGTGTGCTCCTCGCCAGATCCTCCTTGCCCGAATTATGTCAAGGCACAGAGCCCACTCCTTATTAGCATAAAGAATTACACAGTCTATGCACGAAGCCTCTTACAATCACTTGCACTTAGCTCTGCAAGTCTTACAATACTTTAGTCATGCACTAAGCCCCTGACCTCAAAATTGACTTCTACTTACATCACTTAGTTACTTATTTATACATTACAAAAAGTCCTAAATATGGGTAAACCCATGGGCCGACATCCCATACCTGTTACATAAACCCTAACAACCCAAGAATCCCGTAAAAATGGGCGACATCTCGCGATCTATACTTCATTTGGGTGCTCCGTCTTCGACCAGCCTGTCGAAGTCCCAAAAATGGTCAAACATGACTAACGTTTCCTCAAAACTTCATTGAGGGCCAACAGGGACCCAGAGGTAGGCACATCATATAGTTGTATACTTCAATCAATATTTTATTGTATGATAATGGTCTGGTCACCATGGAATCATAAAGCTAAACATCCCTGTGTGCATGGGGGAAGGGGGGAAAGCACTGACAGGAGGTTGAGATATGGACAAGGAGAAGGATAAGTGAAAGAAAAAGGAGGCCATGGACCCAATTATGATGGAAGAGGACCAAATAAATCAGATAATGGCAAAGGATGGAAAGACGTGCAACAGAATAACTTACCAATTTAAAATGAATAACAACAAGAGAGCCATAGCCAACAAAGAGGGCTTGATGAACGATGAATAAGAGGTAGAGGATCTCCAGGGTGTGGAGGAGATTGAGGAAATCGTGTGCTCAACATACAAAAGAAAAACAGGAGGTTCAGGATCAGGAATAGAAGGCATAACTCCAATTTAGATCATCATTACTGTGGAACCTACTACCCCATGTGCGACTAATACACCCTAAAGAACACCAGCGCTTATACTATTGGGTATGTGTTATATTCTTGGCAGGATTAGTCATAGTGTTTGCTATGTTTTTTCTGAGCACACAGGGGGGTTTGAGGGGAGGCCACTAGGCCGCCCCCTTAGGGGGTTGTAGGGGGGAGATATCCCCCCTACGTGAAGGTTCGACAGCAAAGCCCTCGATAAAAAAAAAAAATTTCCTTTGGAAACATGTCGCATTTTTGCCTCATTTTTCATGTCACTTCGATTTTTGTGTCCATTGTTGGGAAGTTTTTAGGCACATGATTTTTTCCAATGGCTTCTTATTTTCAGTTAAAGAATTAGGGTTGTTGAATAATACAGGTCATTGGGTTAGGGTTTTGTATGTCGTTGGCTCCTATATGTATATTATATTGTAAACAATGTATCACTATGAATGAATATAGAATATGTTGGTTTTCCCGGTTTCGGTTTCCAGTGGAAAAATATCTGTGTAATGTTTGTATTTTCCATTGTCTCTTTTCAACTCTTTTACTAAAAATATGTTGCAATAAATAATTTTACAACGTTAAAATCTACATTTGGTATCAGATCTTTGTTGGCTTCAGGGGGATGTCTTTGTGGTCAAGGATTTGGATCATGTCTATGATAATCCTTGTTACGGTTGGATATCTCTGGCATTGATTTTAAAGGCGAAAAGAAATGGAAAGTAGTTCGAAAATGGAGATCGATAAGTTGAATGGGAAAAATTTTGGGTTGTGGATGCTCAAGATGGAAGATCTCTTGGTGGACAGAGATCCATGGATCATGGAGGATCCAGGTACTGCACCTAAAAGAACTTCAGCAGATGACTCGAAAAATTTGGATCGGAAGGAAAAGAACACAATATGACTATGTCTCTTAGATTCAATATTACTGAATGTGTCAGAGGAAGCTACAACCAAAGATTTATAGGATAAGTTGGGAAAGTTTTTTCATTCTAAGTCCCTAGTAAATAAAATTTTCTTGAGAAAGAATTTATATAACCTGAGGATGAGAGATGGAGACTCAGTGGAATAGCATTTGAACGCCTTCAATAATGTGGTAAGTCAGTTAGTATCTGTTGAGATTAAAATTTCAAATGAATATAAGTGTATCAGTTTATTGTGATCTTTACTAGACTCGTGGGATAGTCTGGTTGTGTCCATAGGTAGTAATACAACTTTCTTGAAGTTTGATGAAGTGGTCTCATCCTTGTTGTCGGAGGCGATGACACGGAAGAACATGGAAGGATAGAGCACAGATGCATTATTTGCAAGAGGACGCTCCGAGGAAATAAAAATATCTAATTCCTCAAGTGGGAGATCTAATTCTAAGGGAAAATATAAGTCTCCTGGAAATTTTGTAAAGGTATGTTGGAGATGTGGAAAAGAAGGGCACTACAAGAAGTAGTGTAGATCCAAAGTTGAGAAAAAAAAGGGATCTGAAGAATCTCTTTCTACAGAAGAAAAGACATCCAAGGAATAAGGAGGGGATGTGTACTTGGCTTCTTCAAGCACACATGTCGATCATGAGGCATGGTTGGTTGACTCAGGTGCATCCTTTCATATGACTCCCCACTGGGAGTGGTTCTATGAATATGAAAGGTATGATGGAGGTAATTTTTTCTTAGGTGATGACTCGACAACTAGAATCATAGGTCGAGGAAAATTCAAGTTGAGGCTCATAAATGGAAGGATTAGAACACTACCTGGTGTTCTACACATCCTAGGATTGGCAGAAATTTGATTTATGTAAGAAAAATGGACGATGTAGGAGTAAAAACAATATTTGAAAAGGAAACATGCAAGATGGTTCGAGGAGCAATGGTGTTTTTGAAGGGAGTTCGGTTTGGAACTCTATATAAGCTATAAGGAAACACTATTAGTTATAGGATTAATAGTTCCATTGTTCCTGATATTGGATTTGAAGAAGAAAGAACTCCTACAGTCTCTGGAGAAAAGGTTATGTTGTGGCATCAAAGACTGGGGCATATCGGAGAGAAGGGTCTTAGACTACTACACGGTAAAGGTATGGTTAAAGGTATGTCTAACTTCTCTCTAGATTTTGATTTATGTGAACATTGTGTATATGGGAAGCATAATCAGGTAAGATTCCCCTTTGGTGCAACGAGGGCAGAAGGAATTTTATAGCTAGTTCATAGTGATGTGTTTGGACCTGTGTTGGTTCCATCATTGGTAAAATATGTGTACTATGTCTCATTTATATATGAATTCTCAAGGAATACTTGGATATATTTCCTCTGGAAGAAATATGAACTCTTTGACAAGTTTAAAGAGTTTAGAAATTATCAGAAGAACCACAGTGTTTATAATTGCTTGTCGACATTTAAAGAGTTTAAGGCTCCGATCATTTCTAAACAAAACTCTCACCACATAAATCTAAAAGTTTAAAGAGTTTAAGGCTCTTGTTGAGAATCAAACAGAGAAAAGAATTAAGGTGTTGAGAATATATAATGGTGGAGAGTTCTGTAGGAATGAATTTGAATAATTATGTAAGAAGTGCGGTATAGAAAGAAAGAATACTACTCCATATACACCTCAACAGAATATAGTTACAGAAAGTATGAACAGGTCGTTGATGGAAAAAGAAAGGTGCATGCTCAGTGGTGTCGAGTTAGGGAAAGAATTATGGGCAGAGGTAGTGGGTACTGCATGTTATCTGGTCAACATATCACCCTCATCAATGCTAGATGAAAAGACTCAACAAGAGGTATGGACTGGTAAGAAACCTTCTCTCACACATCTCAAGGTATTTGGTTGTGAGGCCTATGTTCATGTTCCAAAGGAAAACATGAGTAAGCTAGATAAGAAGGATGAAAAGTGTAGCTTTATTGGGTATAAGTTGGTCTCAAAGGTTATAAGCTTTGAAACCCAGAAACTAAGCTAGATAAGAAGGATGAAAAGTGTAGCTTTATTCTGTATAAATTGGTCTCAAAGGTTATAAGCTTTGAAACCCAGAAACTAAGAAGGTTATGTATAGTCTAGATGTGGTATTTAGAGAAATGAAGGATGTTGTTAAACAGGAATTCCTACCAAGTAAGGAAGAAACAGAGAAAATAGAGTTTGATTTAATGGATGATGAATCAGACTCTACAAAAGAACATGAATCAGAAGAAGAAGATCCTCATACTCTAGTATTCAGGAGATTGGTTTGAGAAAGAAGGCTACTTATATAATTTTTCTAGTATCTGTTGTTGTTGCATTTTATTTTGAGGTAGAATAGATGGATGTGAAGACAACATTCCTACATGGGGATCTAGAAGAAGAAATCTATATGAAGAAACCAGAAGGTTTTGTTGTGAAGGGAAAGAAGGAGTTGGTATGCAAGTTTACAAAGTCTCTCTATGGTTTAAAACAATCACCGAGGATGTAGTATCAAAAATTTGATACTTATATGTTGGCAGCTGGCTTCACAAGAAAAGATGATCATTGTGTGTATTTTAAATTAATTGGTTATCATTTGATTTATTTGGTCTTGTATGTGGATGATATGTTGCTAATAGGAAACAACAAGGAGATTATCCAGGATGTGAAAACTCAGTTGTACTCTAAATTTGACATGAAGGATCTCGGTGCTTCAAATTTCATTTTGGGAATGGAAATTAAAAGAGATTGGAAAAAGAGGAAACTCTATTGAAATTAGAGAAAATATGTCGAGACAATATTGTAGAGGTTTAATATGCAGGAATTTAAATCGGTCAAGGTTCCTATTCATGTTGGTTTAAAGTTATCTGTAGATCAGTGTACCAAGACATAGGAAGAGGAGGACATGTCGTGTGCTCCATATGTCAGTGCAGTTGGCAGTTTGATCTATGCAATGGTCTGTACTAGACTGGATATTGCACATGAAGTGGGAGTTTTGAGCAGGTATATGTCAAAACAAGGGAAGGAACATTGGATAACAGTAAAAAGCGTTTTCAGGTATTTGTGTGGTGTTAGCACTTGGTAAATTTCCTAGAGGTTGACGAAAGAAGAAATTTACAAGGCAACTTTATCCAACCACTTTTGAAGCTGGGATCTAGCCCTTCCAACTTCAGAGAGGGATCTATCTATATGATTTAGCTATGTTCCAAATTTAAATATTAGGCTAGGTAAAGAAATAGGTTGGTTTTGTTGTTAAAATGTTTTTCGAATTGGTTGAGACAGTCTAAACATCCATTGGGCTATGGGGTCTGTGTTTTAATAAAATATGAGATCAAAACCAAAAATGTAAAGGAAAGACTTTAACAGGGCGAGATAATATAATCACTGGATCTTTTAATTAGCATAAATGATGGGCAGAAGAAAAGATGAGAAAGATAAATTCAACTAAGAAGCAGTTAAGAATTTCTTAATTGAAAACACCAGAAGATAAACACTAAAATCTTTCGAGTCAGAAACAGGGTATCCAAGATAAATCCTACAACATTCGTTACTCTTAAAGATTAGTTTTAGAAAACAATATGATCACAAAGAAATAATAACATTCAACTTAGAGAATAACATCACCAGTGAATACACGCAAGAATCCTGTAAAAGTGCCTCCTCTTTATTAATGGAAGATCTCTTCAAAAATGTTACAGTCTGATAGCGTCAGGGTGTGAATATCAACAACCCTCAATACTTCGAAAGGTGAAGTATTTATAACTCAATTACAAACGTTCCTGTCATAAATGACCAGGACGTGCTACTTCTATTTTTAGCCTAACAAACTTAACAAATCTCAAAAATCTAGGAACTACTCGATGATGTGTTGTAACTGCTTGTTGATTTCTGGGGTAGGTCGTTGGCGAGGTGTTTGCACAACCTCTTCTGACTGGACAAATGACTGGACTGGGGACAGCTCATCTACTAATCAATTAGATCACAGATTTCCTCCCATCTAATATGACTTGGCACGTTGACTTTGAGCAGTCTTCGATACACCTCGTCCATGTTTGTATACTTAGCAAATGTAGGCTTGGTGAGGAAAATGTATCGGATCTCGTGATGGATGTTAATGTCCCACTGAAGGGCATCCAGAAATGCTTTGTCGGTGATGCTCCCTTGAATGCCTACAAAATTTGAACTGTCCTTGGACACGTCAACCAGTCTCTTCTTGTAATTTGGGAGAGTAATCAGTTTATCATTAATAAACTTCAGACCAGGTAAACCTTTCTTTTGGAGAGCTTCAATCTTATTGAAGAACCTTTGTACCCCTTGGTCCATGACCTGAACCTTTTCTTCCAGCTGAAGCATTAGACCTCTCTTGGTCAGAACTCTTTTGACCTCAAGGATGTTCTCTATTCTATCTTCGATCTTCAGCTCTTCCAGCTCTTCCCTGGTCTTAGAATTGAGGACCTTGATGATCTCATTTGCCTGTGTTGGCATGTCTCCCAATTCTACTCTGATCTTATCAATGGATTGTTTACTCCTCTGGAGTAATTCATTATGCTCAAACATGATTTGGATCATGGGCCGTATTTCATTAATGGACTTAGTGATGTCTGTCCATACACATTCTTTAACCTCGGCCAATGTCTTTCCTGCCACTGTTTGTTTCTGGAGCTGCTGCAACTCCTGCTTGAGCTGCTCTGTCACCTGCTTTTCTTTGGAGAGGCTGGTCTGGAAGGAATTTTTGAGTTCCTGGAGGTTCTCAACTTCCTTTTTAAGCCTGTTGATCTCTATCTCCTACAGGTTCATATTTTCCATGGATTTGGCGAGGTCGGCTGTCCCCTCTTGTGATGTCAATGGAGTTGTGGATGGGATTGTTGTCACTGCTGTTGTGCTTGCTCCTGAAACCGGAATGGAACTCAATGGAATGACTTCCATTGGCTTCATCTGCTCCTTCTCTTTTAATAATCTCTCCATCTCAGCTTTCATTTCTTTGAGCTGCGCATTTTTCTCCATGAGCAGCTTGAGCATTGCATCCTTCTCGCCTTCTTTATTTGCTATCTCCTTTGCCTGCGAGTCCTCTGTGGGCGGGAGCTTCAGTTGTTTCCTCAAGGAGGCGATGTCTGCATTATTCTTCTTTATCATTTCCTCTGCTGCTTTGACGTTCGAAGGATCATAGCCGATCTTGAGAACCAGTTCCTCCAAATTTTTGATTCTATTGTCTTTCGCAAAGGATGATATCTTCTCTAGCTTGAGTTGTGTCTGAGCATTGTTCAATGATACCTGTAATTTTGTTGTAGAAGCAGAAGCATGTGCCAACGTATGAAACACCATCTCCCATGTTTGCTTATGCAGATCCATCTGATCTGCTGGGTGCATGTCCTTCGTATGGAATTCGAAGGTGGCCCTCTTGTAGTCTGTGATCACCTTGGGGTCTGGTACCTGCGCCTGGAGGAAGGCCATGTGCATCCTGCCCCTTTCTGTGTCAAATGCAGACAGCAGCCTATGCTGCGCAGTGGACGACTGCTTCCGAAACTGAGCGTAAGTACTGCTGGTAAGGGTCTGATTCTTTTTCTTGATCAACTCGTACTTCTCGAAAATGCTCAACTTGGGCCCAGTCTTGCTTTCCTGAGTGTCCAATGGGGAGTCTATGGATTTCTTCGGTAATGCTGGGGTGATATCCTTAAAGATGCTTGAACCGAAGAGTGGAATAACAGACTTGGTCACCGTGGTAGGTGGGGTTTCTTTTTCTTCTGTCTGACCGGGAACTGAAACTGTCTTTGGCCTCTTCGTGTGCAGCTGGAACTCTTCAGACGACACCTCCTTGATAGGCAGAGATAAATCTTGTCAAGGCCTTTTTTCCTTAGGGACCTGTGGCATGGTCATTGGGGGCACAGAGGTCAGGGGAACCTGCTGCTCTACTTCAACCAAGGTGTCAGGCACCCATAATGTCTGATTGGCGAATTTTTCAATCTCAGGCTTAGACACATGAACATGTGGGATGTTCTTGTTCTTCACCCACATTTCTGAGATGATCCCGCAAGGATCATAATGCCATGGGAAGCTTAAGAAAAACTTCATCTCTCTCAACATCCTGTCATCTTCTTCCTCGGCGCCCCGACTGTTGCAGATGAAGGAGCCAATCTTCCTCTTGATTAAAAGTTGCTTCTTTTTCTTCAATGATACGAAATGGATGTCATCTGAATTCATGATTTGTCTTATATAATCTAAAGCAAAGATTATTACCAGCACATATTTGGGCAGCTTGTAGGGTGCCAGCTCGCACCCATATACTCTGATCTCTGAATGGTTTTGATACAGGTACCAATCCCCGATCTTTGTGTTGTCCGAGAGATGCAGGATTCTCTGGACTTCGTCATTTATTCAAGGCTCGGGCCTGCCGCTCAACATGCTTACCACAGGGTGGTAAAAAAGATCGATGAATGCTTTGAAGCTATACTCTGTGGAGTTATGCTTCAGCAAAGAGTTCCATGCTGTGACTGCCTGAGGCCTTCCATCTGTGTTCATATTCTGCATGGAAAAACTAAATTTGTCTGCTTGAAAGTAAACAAACATGTAGGCCAGTATAGACGAGTATCTGAACATGCCTTCCGTGCCAAAATTCACGAACTGTTCATGAATATTGTCAGCCAAGAAGGTGTTGAAATCAAACTGGGTTGTGGGCTTTTCATCAGTGGAGAAAATGGATAGAAAACCCAAAATGGACTCATCTACCCACTAGTCGAAATAGTACCCTAGCAAAGCACAAAGGGAAGAAATGGCATGGTTTCCCTTAGTGGAGATCATGGAAGATGGGTAAGGGGGATTTGTGGAAGGGAATTGAGCAGAGGTGGGAAGGAAAAGCTCAAATATTTGAGCTTTCTGGGGAAAATTCATCTTCTCATACAACTCTGTGAGGATTTCTAGGTTGAAAGGAGACGCAGAGTCGGCACGGGGAATTTGCATCATTTGGTCAATGTCTTCGGGCGTAATGAGGAACAGGGTGTCTCTGGACGAGGAGATGACAGCTCTTTGTTCAGGAATATAGTGAGCTTGACATTTAAGTGCGAACTCGGGAAAATGGTGGATCTAGGGAAAGAGGTAGAGGGATAAATTGGACTCCTAGAGTCCAATTTCGTCACTCTGGTCCAGGAACACTTCCCTGAGCCATGACTAGAGGTCTGAAAAATCGAAATCGCATTTGGTATCCGCAATTAATCTGTCTTTGTCAACCAGTGGGATTTTGTCCAGGTCGATGGGAGGCGGGAGAAACGGATTCTCTTCTTATTCTGCTTGCCTGGGCTTTGGCGCCATCTCTGCAATAGTACCTACAATAAACACAAGGTTAGTGGGGTCGACTGACTGTGGATGAGAGCAACGGAACGTAACGGAGGAGTAGGCTATGAGTTTCTCTGGTGCGATGGGTGAATAGTATATTAATGGGAAAAATGGTAGACTTATTTAAAACTAGGGTCGGTTGGGCACGGGAGACATGTCAGCTAGATAATGGATACGTTACCCAGTAATAAATGGACAACGGACCACTTGGGGGGTGAGATGGCAGGTGACGGTGGCTGAAAAATACAAACGGGTGATGTGGCGACCAGGGATTGGAGGTAAAATTCGCAATAAGGGGATGGTCATGAGTGAAAGGGGGTAGGGGGCTGACAGTAGTTATGGGATGGGACATAACTCGGGAACAAGTGGGACAAGTGGAACCAATGGAAGATGACGTCCATAAGTGACGGGGGTCTGTCAGATAGAAGATGTTGGTGAGACTTCTTGACCAATAGATTTATGCCACATAATACAAGGGACCCTCCAGAGGAATAACACCATTCCAAACCCCCCCCCCTC
>JASDQU010031311.1:979-15416 GCA_032191745.1 Picea mariana | reverse complement strand
CCCGATCTTAGTTGAATTTCCTGTAATGGAATAAGAGTAATAACATATGTCGGGAAGGCCTGCATCTCAACATTGTGAAGAGGTTGAGGGAGCTTATTATTGGGATTCGGCACTGGCTGTGTCAGTAATAGTGTCGGTCTCGGGGAGCTTGTATTTTGATATTGTAGCAGTTTTTTTTGTGGAATAGAAGGTAAAGGTGGTGGACCAAAACCTGGCAGAAGTTGCAGAGTTTTCGATGGGAACTAAGGATAATGATGGTTGGACATAGGGATAGGTGGAGCTTGAGGGTTTCCTTGGTTATGTCCTCCTCTCCATCCTTGAAAGCAAGTATCTTGGTACTGAGTAGACCAATTTTTCCAACCTGGTGAGTTCCACAGTTGTTGTTGTTGATAATAGGGTGGAACCTGAGACTGTGTATTTGGGTATGTGGTTTGATTCATAGTCTGCCATGGCCTCCTAGGTGCATAAGAAGACTCCCCAGGATCTCCACTCCTATAGATGGCTAATAAACTAGGAAATGATAGACAATTTTCAGTCACATGGTCTTCTGTACAGAAGCCACAAACTGAAATGTTATCTAATGGGCATTCCCTTGAGGAATGCTTCCTCCTACATCTTGGGCAATATATGCTCATTGCTACATTTTCCTCCTCCTGTTTCTTTTTTATTTTTAGGGTGTTCAACTGGGAACCTATTGTGCTTAATATATTTGTCTTGAATTTCTCTAAAAAGTTCCCTATCTCTTCTCTTGTGATACCACCTGAACTAATTGGTTTTAAGCTTCTATTGTAAGGGTCCCAAACATTCTTTCTTGTTTTGGCTCTACTCCTTGAGTAATTTTTACACATTTCACATATTTCAGCAAATGGTTTATGAGAGATGTCACCTGATGCTATCAGGTTAAGCATCTCTAGATATTCTTCTGAAATTCCTTTAAGGAAAAGAGCCCTAATTGCATCCTCTTGGAGGTCATGGTATTTTGAATTCTGGGAGATATAACCAAATCTTTCCATATAATCTTCGAGGGTCTCGTCTTCTAATTGTTGGATTTTAAAGATGTCATTACGAGACTTTTTTGTCTTGTAGTAGTCTTGGTACTTCTTAAGAAAGATGTCTTTCATGGATTCCCAAGACCTAATACTGGATTCTCCCAACCCCATGAACCATCTTAGTGCAAAGTCTTTGAGGGTGGAAGGAAACAGTTTTAATTTCTGGGCATCTTGTATGTAGTTGTAGCTCCTACACAAGATGTCAAATTCAAATAGGAAGGTGTCTAGATCTTCATTGTTTTTATCGTAAAAGGTAGTCAGTGCTGAGAGAGGAATATTCTTCATGTTGACATTTGGAGTGGTGTCTAAAATTGGAAACCCAAAGGTAGTTTATGTTTGGTTTCCAGTTTCTTCTTCCTCCCTGTGTCTTACATTGTTTTGGTCTTCCTGATCATCCATATTGGCTTGATTTCCAAAAAAAGAGTACCTAGGTGGTTTTTTCTTTGAAGAAAACAAGGTTTCCCTTTGATGGAAAGGTCTTCCTATGGATTGGATATATGGGACTCTACTCGAGCCAGTTGAGACTATTGGTGCCAAAGTTTCTGTGTCAGTTTGAGAGATAATTACATGGGATGAATTACCAAACAAAAGATTCACCTGTTCAGGGTCTATGATGTCCTTAAAATTA
This sequence comes from Picea mariana, assembly GCA_032191745.1. Lineage (NCBI taxonomy): Eukaryota > Viridiplantae > Streptophyta > Pinopsida > Pinales > Pinaceae > Picea > Picea mariana. Next base: position 13,739 of record JASDQU010031311.1, on the reverse strand, counting down.
GGTTCCCCTGGTGGTGGTGTAAAATCAAAGGTTGTATTGTTTGGTTCTATGGAATACTCGAGTAGTCTTGCCTCCTTTCCTAATATTTCAATTTCTTGTTCTATAGTGCTCCATGTGTTAGTTTCTTCAGAGACTATTTTAGCTCTCTGAGTTGAGATAGCTTCTTTTTTTCGGTATCAGTCTGCAGATTTTATAAGCGAAATTTTCCTTCCACCATAGAGATCGGAAGGAACCTTGGTTGAAAGGTCTGATTTTGATTTAATGTATCTACCTTGTGGGTCTCTAGGCCTATTCATGAAAGAAAGCAAAAACAAAAACAAAAAGCTACCATTTGGTTTCTAGGTCTATTCATGAAAGTAAACAAAAAAAAAAAAAAAACTACCATTGGGTTTGGGGGAACCTGCTATAGCAGATGTGCAGGTTCTTACCTCTCGTCTTAAAGCTCCCCCGCAACCAATCTAATGCTAAGGTCTAAAAATGATCTATTTCCTAACTACTTCTTACCTTGATACAACTCCCCAACAACGACGCCAAAAATGATGGGTGTTATATATGTACTAAAAACACACTAAAAACCCCCAATTAAATTGTCAACCCGAGGTAAGTAAACTTAGAGTTGTAGCAAAATCTATGCCAAAGGTAGAAGGGTTGGTAGGCATATAGTCTAACTAATGAAGGTAGTTATCTAAGGCTAATCTACTCAAGCAAAAACTATCTAATAAGAAAACCCTACTAAGCAACTTGAAACTAAGTAACCTAAGTACTTATTTGCCAAGGATCGATGGATAGTTCTAAGAAAACAAGTAAAAACCCTACTTGAAGCAAACTAGTTCATAACAATAAGCAAAAGCAACTAATTAAGCATAATAAACAAATGACAAAAGAAAACTTCTTTAACTTGCCAACCTATATTCAATGAGTAACTACCCTATGAAAGAAAATAAATAAACAAGCAAGCAATGACACCTAACTAACCTACTAAAGCAAGTAAAAAAGTAAGCAAAGACAACTAACTAACCTACTAAAGCAATAGACAAGTAAGCAAAGACAACTAACTAACCTACTAAATCAAATAGACAAGTAACTACTGCAAGCAATCAAATTAAAACTTCTCATTGAACAACTATCTAGCCTAAGAGGCAAGTGGACTATGTTCTTAACTCAAAACTATTTCTAATTCGTGAAAGGAAATCTATTTAATTGAAAGCAAGAAAGACTAGCAACTAACCTTTAATCTATGATAAGCAAATTGTTCTCTAACCTATCAAAGCAAAAGACTATCTATCCTACAACAACAATAAAACTATTTCCCGATCTATGAAAGCAAGAAACTATATCTTCTAAGCTATGAAAGTAGGAAAACTATCTCTTTTAATCTATTAAAGCAAGAAAACTATTTCTTAATCTATGAAAGCAAGAAAACTATGCTTTAACCTATGAAAACAGGAAAACTATATTTTAACCTATGACAATTCAAATATAATGTTGGTGGTTGTGTGAATGTCTTTGGTGTCGTATGATATCTCGATGGCACTTGAAAACAAAGGACAATTCAAGCGGTATAAGCTTAATACTAATCTTAATAGAAAAGTGAAAGGTATGGATTAAACAATCCAATGAGAATTTAGCCATGACAAAAACAATCATCAATTACCCTACATATTCATTTATTAACCATGAACAATATAACGAGATCATCATTGTACTTCTATACTACATAAGAAAAATTCATACTTAAACTCAACTATTAACTAATAAATACAATTGCAATTTAACTCTAGGAAAGAAATTACATAAAATGGAAAGCTATGCTATATCTACTCTAACAATTCAAACTGCAATAAGAAAATGCTTAAAAMTAGAAATTAAAACATGACATTAAAAAGTAAACTAATCAACTACATTAATCAACAAATAGCTAAGCCAATTCTACATAAAAATGAAATAAGCAAGCTATGATTAAAAACTGAAATTGATCCTATCCATCCATCAAATCCTTGTTGAAGAAAGCTCAAATAAAAACTATTTTCTATTCTAATTAAAACTTTGTTTTAAACTTGATTCTAAAATCATAAATAAAGACGTAATCTAATATCTAATTACACATTGGGTTAGTCTAGGGATCTGCAGATTTGTTCCTAACTACAAGATTAATGCATGCTAACACAATTCATCATACTAACCTACAAAAGAGAGTCAAAGCAATTAAATTATAACAAAAAACTAATTAACATAATAAAAATGCATGTACAGGAAAATAAAGAGAACAACTAAACTATGAAATGCATAAACAAACACAAAGACAGTTACCAGACTACTGGTGGGCCCCCCAACAAGTCGTGGTCACTTTCTAAAAGCACACCATGTGCTCAGCAAGATGAATTCACCATAAAAACTCAGAAACACAGTTCTTGTATAATCTAGCAATGTAAAATGGAAAAACAGAGTAAAAATGTATTTCTATCTATCACACTGATGCTTCTGCTACTTAACTTATGTCCGACCACCTTGGTGGTATTTATAATGTTTACAGACCAAGTGGTCGAACACAAGAGGGTTGAACCACTTATAAATTCGGCAATTTGCATTAAATGATGCCCTAACTGATAAAACATAGTGAGCCAATAATTGCCCTCTTGCACAACTAAAACTGAGTTGTCGGGAGCTCAGTAGCTGGAGGGGGCAAGCATGAACAAAACCCATGTTCTTGATTCACCCATCACTATCTGCCAATACCATAACTGCCAAGTCGCCCTTTGTTTTTGTGAAAAACACAGTGTTGTACGTAGTGCCAGATCGGGTACTGAAACAAGTGTTGGAAGGAGTGTCAGACTGAGTGTCGGAAGCAAAAACATAGTGCATTTTCTCCCTGTAACATAAAAAAATGTGAATCAGATCCTTGGAAGTGTAAAAACATGATGAATTATACTCGATACAATCATTAAACATGAATCTTACATACCTTATGTCGATCATACCGTTTTAACATAAATTTCTTCAAAAAGATCCTTCAAAATATGAAAAACACATATGTACATGCGGCAAAAGTGTATAATAATTGTCATAAAAGTGATCATATATCGGGCCCAACAGGTACATTTGTTTTTAAAAGTTTTTGATTTTTTTGATTTTTTTTTATATATCGGTTTTATGTGTACTTGAGTATCTGACAACTATGTATATGTTATGCACAGATGTGGGACCATTGCATCCGACAAATTTTGCAAGGAGCAGGTGGCATCCTCAACTAGAGGTAGCACAAGCAGCGGTCGTTGGACCAACAACAGCAGCAGGGGGACCTCGAGTCAGAGAGGCTGAGATATTATTGAGCTCGGTGGAGAGAAACCTCATCATGCTCACTCGTACAGTGCCCATGGCCAATATCGAGGATCTCCTGCCATCTATGCAGCCTCATGTAGTTGGGGTGCCACGAGCCTGGGTCCATTTTTTTTGGCATTTGGAAAACGTCGTTGTTCCCTATGGTAGGTCCAACAGGCCCCGTGCTTAGCTTAGGATGGACCACTTACGTGCCGAGGGAAATTTTTGTATATTTTTTAGGGCATAAGCCTCACGATGTATACTAGACATATTATGTTTTGAGGCGCTTGCACCCACCTATGTACTCTGAAAATTTTGATATATATATATATATATGCAAATTTACATCTTTTTATGTCTTATGGATCACATTTTTACAATGTATGTACATGTGTATGTGTGTGCTTCTTTTTATATGTGTGCAATATGCCAATCTAATATGTGATTAGCTGGAGTATCTATGATTTGATTCAATCTCCTAAGAACATGGATATACGTAATGTAATCAAAGCATCGTTCTTAGAGACGTACCCTAAGGAATCGTCGGTGTAGAGTAGGATCATAAACACGGTAAACCCCATTTAAAAGGGACACAACCATCTGTGCATATAAGTAGACCCAGAGGTGAGAGATACCATGTGACAAAGCATCACGAAGAAACTCTATTACTGTGTTGTATTCGACAACATTGTTTGTGGTGTGATCTAAACAGATACCTCCAGAAGATAGCAACTGGCCTTGAGGTGTGAAGATCACCAAAGTTGCGGAAGTNTAAGGAATTGTTGGTGTAGAGTAGGATCATAAACATGGTAAACCCCATTTAAAAGGGACACAACCATCTATGCATATAAGTAGACCCAGAGGTGAGAGATACCATGCAACAAAGCATCACGAAGAAACTCTATTACTGTGTTGTATTCGACAACATTGTTTGTGGTGTGACCTAAACAGTTACCTCCAGAAGATAACAACTGGCCTTGAGGTGTGAAGATCACCAAAGTTGCAGAAGCAGGCCTCCGAGTATGTCGGATGACATCATCCACGAACTCAATGAACACCTCTGATTCACTTGAAATCTGCCATTGTGAAAAAGATGACATAAAAATGACACATCCATAAAACAAAAAGACAAAAACTAAATTGTATAAGAACTATACATATGTACAAGAATTCACCCAAGGCGACCCACCTACGAGTAATACTTCTTGAGGTAGAGCCCATTTCTAGGCTCCACCAAAGCTTTCCCTTCAAAGTCAACCAGAGAATAAGAACCCTTCTTTAATACCTCCTTTACGATGAAAGGTCTGAACCACATAGGTTTGAACTTGCCTACCCCTAGGGGATCCTTATCTTGGTCATAGACCAGGACAAGGTCACCTTCGAAGAAAATCTGAGGACGAACGGACTGATCATACTGACACTTGAATTTTTTCTTGTGAGCCTCGTTAGACAAGGTTGCATCACGGTGTTTCTCATCGAGTTGCTCGAGATATAATAAGCGTTCCTCAAGCAGTGAACTGTCTAGCAATAAATATACTTCCAACTTTAGAGATGGGATCTGGCACTTTATTGGAAATACCGCTTCCAGCCCGTAAACAAGTTGAAAAGGTGAGAAACCGGTTGCAGTCTTTACAGATGTTCAGTAGGCCCACAACGCCGAGTAAAACATCAAATGCCAATTTTACTTGGACGAAATGATCGTTCGCTGCAGAATGGTCTTAAGAGACTTATTCATAGCTTCCACCTAACCATTCTCTTGTGGGTAGTAAGGTGATGAATGTTCTTTCCTCGACCCAAGATTTGACGTTAACTCAAACATCATTTTGTTCTAAAAGTGACTGCCATGGTCAATGAAAATCACCTTCAAGATGTCGAACCTTGATACAATCTGGTTAAAAATAAAGAGTTGTTGTTTTTCCATCATATTTGAATGTTGGCATAGCCTTGACCCACTTTGTGAAGTATTTTACGGCTACGATGATATAACGATGCCCCCTGGGTGAAGCTGGGTAGCATGTAGTGTAATAAATCCCCCACTTGGTGAAGGAACCAACTGTAATGATGGGAAACATGGGAGTGGGGTGTGCCCTCATCTCCCAAGAGAAGATCTGACATGGGTGGCACTTTTTTACCGATTCAACGCAATTTTTTATCAACATCGACCAAAAATAACTTGCTCATAGAAACTTTTGGGTTGTTGCCAACACAGACAAATGACCACCACATGCTCTAGTGTGGCATTCGTTGAGAATGCGTTTCACTTCTTCATGAGTGAGACACCGATGAAGGATGCAATCTACACCTCGACGATACAACGTGTCCTTGAGTATGAGATAGATTTTTTCCTAGTGGCATATACATCGACGCTCATTGTGAGAAGCAAAGGTGGGGCACTTCCAATTTTGTAGATAGACTAGTATATCTCCATACTAGGGGTCCGAGGATGAAATCAGAAAGAGATCTCCTTTAATCGGTGATTCTTTAGGTGTAACATCACCTAACTCAACTGGAAGTTCCGGGATAAGTTCTGCAAAGACCAATGACTTCTTAGATTTCGCAAAAACAAAATTCAAGTCAAATTCTTGGAGGATAACAATCCATCTACTGATCTTTTCGCCGATTATACGTCGTGTCAACACGTATTGGAACAGATTCACAATGGAAATGATGGTGGTCTTACAAAGGAAAATATAAGGATGGAACTGTTGGATAGCATGCATTGTTGCCAACACTAGCTTCTCAACGTGCGAGTAGTTGAGTTCTGGTCCAACTAGGCCTTGGCTCAGGTAATAAATCACATGCTCTTCAATCAGATCGTCCTCTTGAAACAAGACCATACCGATGGTCGACTCTACCGCAACCAAGTACAATAATAAATCTTTATTATAATTGGGTGGCCGAACCAGAGGGGTAGACATGAGGGCAGGTTTCAATGCTTCAAAAGAGCATTGAGTGGCTTCATCCCAATAGAAAGGAGCGTCCTTTTTCACTAAACGCATGAACCCTTTAGTGATCTCTGCATAATTTGCGATAAAACTCCTAAGAAAGTTGGCTTTTCCCTGTAAACTCTGAAGCTAAAGGACTGTACACGGGGGAGGCAATTGAACTATCACCTCAACCTTTAGAGGATCGACCATGATCCCTGCTGTCGAAACTATGAAACCTAGAAGATGACCCGACGTCACACAAAAGCTGCACTTGTTTGGATTCAAGTGAATCTGATAGTAGTGACATCGCTCAAAGATAAGTCAGAGGTGTGTGGGATGATCAGCTCTCTTACGAGATCGTGATGTTAAATCATCGAGATGGCCTTGACTATGTGTCTGAAATCATGGAAAGCAGAAGACATGCCCCACTAAAAAGTGGCTCCATCATTATTGAGGCCAAAATCCATATTCCGATAAGAAAATGCACCCCATGGACAAATAAAAGTTGTTTTATGTTGGTCTTCAGGATTAATATGTATCTGATTGTATCCCGAAAAACCATCCATGAAATAAAAGACCTCACAGCCTGCACATTCATCGACAATATGGTCAATGAATGGGGTGGGGAAATTATCCTTTTGACAAGCCTTATTCAAATCACAGAAGTCCATACATACACGAATCGTTCCCTACTTTTTGTTGACCAGAACTATATTTGACATCCATTGAGTCAATTGAACGGGGTAGATGAAATCAGCTTTGAGCAGTTTCTCTACTTCAGCCTTAATAGTTGTTGCTTTCTTAGGATTTACCGGGCGAAGCTTTTGTCGGACCGACTTAGCATCAAGATACATCGTTATTTCATGTTCAACGATTCTTGGATCAATGCCTGGCATTTCCTCATAAGACCAGAAAAACATGTTGCGGAATTCCTTAAATAAATCTATGTAGATTTGAATCTCCTGGGGGGAGTAGTCTACTCTGACGAAGACATTCTCCACGACGCTAGGGGTTTTGGAGATGTTAATAGGTATTGTTTCAGCGATGGTTTCCATATTACCTTCGGCTTAAACTGTGTGTGTATCCAAAGGATTGATAGGACAAGACCTATCTCCAATCATAGTCAACATGAATTCACCCGCCTCAATTCTTCCTAACTCCGGGAGAAAATAAGATCTATGATGGAGATGATCCTAGGGTTTTTCTCAACTAGTCAATGCCTCTATAATCACCTCATCAGAGGGAAAGACCAAGTCTAAGGAATTGGTATTGGTGAGGGAACCTTGAGCCCAGGTAGGCTCGAAAACTGGATCTAACTTCTGTGTGGGAGTCAGATTAGGGTCGACCGAAGCTTGTTGGACAATAGAGTACACAACTTCTGCCACAGACAAGGGCATGGCCATGCCATGGTGCCCTGTCCCTTCCATCATGATCGATGGGGAAGGAAGAGTCCACGGATCATTAAAGTAAGTCGTGCGGAATGACGACACTTGAAATATTTCAGCCTTAGGGTGGTCGGGGACAACCGATATGAACTTGACATCATCGGAAGAAGGCAGTTAATTGAAAGTACACATCAAAGGCGGGCATAAACCAACCCCTATATTGACGACGTCGGGCTGTGGATTATCAATCATCGGGACCATGGATGCCCCCGATGAAGGGTCAGGATGGGAGAAATACAACTGATCAATGGACACGATCCGACCCTCATGTAGAAACAAAAAGACCCGAAAAACTGTGGCAACCAATTCATGCATAGCATAGGTCCAACTCCTTCCTAACAAGAGATTGCAGTCGAGAGGCGCATCGAACACTTCAACTTCGACACACACATTCTTTCCTCCTAGCTGCACGTTGAAAGAAGGAATGATTCCATGTGGTCTGAATGAATGCCCATTGAAAGTAGTAAGAAGAGTAGGTGATAGAGACAAAACAGGTTTTCCAATGTCCTTCCAACACGCCAATGACATCACACATGTCGAGGTTCCCTCATCAACCACCATGAGGAAAATGTTCCGAGTAAAATATTTTGTGGTGTAATCCACTACTATCTGAAACACGACATGGTATGGGAGACGAGGTTTCAAGTCGGTCGTATCAAGCATTATCGTTCCCAAATTACAGGTCTCAGTAGATCCTAAAGCAACTAACAAAGCCTTTCTCTGTGAAGGGAATCTCTGGAGGACTTCCAAAGTAGACATTGTGCAAGGGGTTTGTGAAAAATCCTCCACCACAGAGTAGTTCTGGGCAGCCCTCATGTTTGGATTGTGGAAATATTTCTTGAACGCCCCTTTCAGGATGCATGTCATTGTTTCGCCCAACATATTCTCGAACTAGAGAGGAACAGATGGGTTTTCGGCTTCTTTACCCTTCTCAAAAGTGTTTGGAATTCTGTAATTGTGTGTCCTAGTTGCTATGTGAGCATCACCTTTCAACATATAAACATTTGAGGTCGAGTGATTACTAGACGACGAAGGGGGTCCTTGACTGCCTCCATCCATGTTCGAATAGGCTTGAGTTAAATTTTTCCCATGTGGAAATGGGTTTGTTGGCTGCTACTGCACCAATAAATTCTAGGCCTTCACAAGCCAAGGGCACAGGTGAGTCGAGTGGTCTTTCATGCAAAGGCTACACAGATACTTCGACTTTATTTTCTCTGTGTTTCCCCTGCTAGAATTATTGGTGGGTTTCTTATCCCCCTTACCCTTCTTTCGATGTTTCTTCTTTCCGTCGGGTTGTTGGTTGGCCTTCGGGTTTGTCGATTGCACACTGTGTACATCTAACGTTTGAGTAGGGGGAGCATCCGAGCCAATGGTTTTGTTGGTCGTTGTCTGTTGTATCGACAATTTTTGCAATTGATTCGACAACTGATTAGCGGGCTTTGCTTGTGCTGAACCAACAATACCATCGTAATGTGGTCCAAACTTCTATCTAGTCTTGTCAAGAATGGACCATGGTGCATCTGGAAAAACTTCGTAAAGTAAACCAGACTGAGAGTATATCATTTATAGTTGTTGAGATTTCATTATCGCATCTTCCTTAGAAAACACTCCTGACGTTGCAACGTATTAGGATAACTAAGGTACCCAATACTTAAGGAACCACTCTAGCAGAAAAGCCAGTGGGACTGGTACTTTTATCAAACTTTTCAGATGCCTCCATTATTGGATGTGATATGAGATATGGTCAGTCTTTGTTTGCTCAAAGTTGGCCAACAATTCATTGTCGGCGTCGTATCTCACAGGTAATTGAAAATGGTTTAGAAAAACCATTGCCAATTCGCCAAAAGTAGAGTATTTTGAGCGGTCGAGCTCGATGTACATTTCACGTCACTCCCGATAAGAGTGCGTTGAAATAGACGCAACTAGACGGAGTTGTCTCTAAATGAGTTGGACGAGCACCATAGGTGAAATTTGGTCACATGATTGCTTGGATATTTGTTAGGCTTACCTTCGAACTTTAGAATGTATGAGGGAAGCTTGGTCGGCATGGGAGGCCAATGTGGATCATGACAGATTGGGTNTAGGACGTTGAGGGATGGGAAGGGATTTCTCTCGATGTTGTGTTCCAAAGGTTCTGGAAATGGTTTCCCCTTGCCGATCTGATGGGGATAGGTACTGAGCCTTTCTCGGGGTTCCATTGGACATGAAAGGGGATTGATCCCTGCCACAGACTCCAAGGTCCTTGAGAGGTGTTTTCCCCCTGTGCAGGAATACTACCCTGCACAGGATTTTTCATCCAAAACCAGGGTTGCCCCCGGACGAGACGACAACTAACGAGAATGCATTGTTACCAAATGCACCAAACAAAGAGAACGTAAAAGAACCCACCAGAGTGGTGTTGGAAGAAATTCCTTGACTACCTTCTTCGAACAAGTTGTAGTTCATGTTTAACCAGATGGGCTGCTAGGGAGAACTGCCTAGTGAGAGGAACAACAAAGGTGTAGGACCCCCACCGTAAGGGAAAGAGTTATAGGGGGATAAGGTGTCCCCCGTAGACCCTTGTAGAGGAGAGTTAGAGCTCCCTGCCCCCAGACCCATGGTCTTTAGGGTCGAGTAAGAGAGGACAGAGTTTGTATCAAATCCAGGCATCCCATATGAGAATGGAGGGCTTGTCACACTCTGGGTGAACGAAGCAGTGATCCCTGCCATAGACAGAATTAGACCACTTCCCAAAGTAGAGGTGGTTGAGACCATGGTGGTCCAAGAAGATGAAGGTGGGTTAGGAGGTGGAACTCCCCCTGTAGTGGCAGTTGTAGAGGGAGTGTGAGGACTCCCTCACAAAGTAACAACGTTTTCTTGCATTGCTTCTTGAAATACTATTTGATGCTTGCAATGTGTTACCTTTGGGGGGATAACTTGTACCACGACGGGTGTTGACAAGTTAGTGACCGGAGAATTGTCTATCCCTAGAGCTTCCGCTCTAAGGTCAGAAATAGTAGGCTCATCCGGATGCGAGATTTCTTCTCTTGGGGATGGCGCAGGTGCAGTTTCCTGCAGCCCAGATGCCTTAAATGACCCTTGCTGGTCAAGTCTTCACCTTAGCAATGGTGGGGGTGGCTCTAATTCAATCAATGATAGGCCTTGAAGCCTTCGTGACTAGCGGAGCTCTTGATCTTCCACTTTGTGAGAATATCAACGACACACTAGGGATTTTTGCTAATGTTGAAAACCAACACACACTAGAAAGAGTTCCTATGAGATAAAGCAATCAAACCACTAGCACCTAGTTGGAAGAATAGTGACACCAACCAACACTAGAGAAACTTACCGGTGTAAGTGCAACTCGAATACGGAAGAACCCTCCGGGTATACTCTGCAAAGTATGGCCTAATGTATGCCCTAGGTATTGTGGTATACCCCCGCAGTCACCTGTGTAAGTCACTAGAATAAAGGCAACTAGGTTTCCAGTGCACGAACAGTCACCAGATGGGTATAGTCGACAGTCGGGTGGACCGCAATGAGCAGGGTATCAAGATCGAAACCTATTGATGGTATCGAAAGCAAGTGTTCTGGAAGACCACTGAGGACCTTGAATGGATTCAAGACCCAAGAAGCTCTGTAGAAAATGAAATCAATAGAATCCCAAGACACATCCTCTATATGCGTTCCCCACTACGCTTGGTCCGGCTTTGGAGGGGTTATCTCTGCTACCTTTCCGCACGCGACCTCGTGTTTAGCCCCTGTGTTAGAGGGGGGTCCTGAATAACTTTCACTTTTACTAGAATTTTCACACTCCCTAGCTCAGACTCGTATGTTTGTTTTATAGCCTTGAAGAGTTTCCTCTCCAACCTAAATCAAGGCTCTAGCCTAGACTAGTTGATGGACCCTACAAACATCAATTCTAATAAATTTTAATTAAGCGTTAATTTCAAGTGGCTTGTCTTAAGTCAAGGAAACATAAATGAAACTAGTGGTGTATTTTAAGAGATGAAAGAGAAGAGAATTAAATAAAACTGAAAGCAAACTACTTCTTTTTGACAAATAAAGATTTTGCAAATTTAAACTCTTCAACCAACTTTTTGTAACTACTTTTTCTAAGATATTTTAAAAGAAAAACCCAAAACAAGATTTTTCTCGACTACAAGCTACTTAGTGTTCTAAGAATTCAATAAATAACTTAAGAAAACACTCTTCTTCATGACAAGTAAAGACAACTAACCTAACTACTTACCAAACAAAGAAATGAAATCTTTTGTTTTTTATGCTTCAAAATAAGAAACTTGAAATAACTTCTTTTTCTTTTCTTCTAAAGCAAGTAAAAGGGAAAAAGTGAAGACAAGACAAGATCAAAAATTGACTTCAGGTCTACTGCGGATCGTAGGGAGTCATTGATGATACTAAACAAGCTTATCAGAAAAGACTCACAAACTCGTCTCAAACCCTTACAAAGAAAACACAAGAAATCCTGATAAAGATAAGCTAAACTGACATCAAACCCAAGCTACAGACTGTAACAACAGAGACCAGTACTAGATCAAGAAACCCCTGAGAAGTATGAATTTAATCAGGGAAGAGACTGAGTGGCTCTTCTTGTAGAAAAAAATTCTTGACACAGGCACGCAACTGACACTTAAGCAACCTGCGTATGTACGCAGGATTTCTAAAGGTAGGGCGTGTATGTATGCGCGAAGACCTACTGTTGGTTGCGTACACCTCTGTAACTTCTCAGAAATAAAACCAACAATCAGGCTGACAAGGTAGGGAGTACTGGTATGGTAGAACAGAATCCCTTAAATACTCAGAAACTTACAAAAAACTCAAAAAAGGTAATCAAACCAATTAAAACACCCAAAATGATATCCCCTAAAAACCCTAGAGGCTTCCCCAGTATGGTCGCCAATTTTGCTATATTGGGAAAACCCCCCTATGGACTACACTAGGGTTCAACATGTAGGCATAGCTAACCATCTAAAGTCTCCTAATTTTTAACAACTACCTCAAATACACCCCACATTCATGCATAAAACACAAAGTAAAAAGATCTGGTAACTCTACCTTAAACTCTGCATC
>JASDQU010031309.1:12217-22281 GCA_032191745.1 Picea mariana | reverse complement strand
GAACTAAAGTATACCAGTCTCAAGTCTGGTTCTATTTTCGAACTAAAGTGTAATGTTGAGTTGTAACTGAAGTCTCAAGTCTAGTTCTAAGTTCGAACTAAAGTATGAAGTTGAGTTATGATTAAAGCATGCAAACAAGTTACTATTTCGAGCCTCTCCTCTTCTCCTCTTCAGCCTATATAAACAGAGGTTGACCCCTCTCTTCAACACATTTTTTGATATGCAGGTTAAGGGAGAAGCAATAGAGGAGCATATCAGTGATAAAGAGGCAACATACCAAAGCAACATATCAGTGTTGTATATCAACAATAGAGGCAACATATCAGAGGTGTATTTCAACAAGTTCTCTTAGGTCTTTGTTAGGTTAGAGTCATCTTGGAAAGCTCTTTAAGAGAAGAACATTCATGGTGGATATTTGTAAGTAATCTTACATTATTAATGCAATAAAGGAATATTGTTTGCTAGGTTTTTCTCCCTATACAGGGTTTCCCCAAGTTATATGTGTTTTTGATTTCCATGCTTACTTATCTACATAGTTATTGCTATTTGGTTATAATTTTGTATTGTTGAAGTGTATTAAGCTGGAATCAAAGTGTTGAAGAAAATAAAAGAATTAAACTGCATAATAAATCAAGCTCATAATTTAACAAATTGTTGTTTTGATATACCCAAGTCTCCAACTTGCTTTCTGTCCAATCCAATGTTGTAATACTCAAACATTCTTTCCCTATATTCAAAAATAGAAGTCAATTTCCCTTGGGCACTTGCAATGGACCTCACAAGGACGTCCAAAGAAGTGGTCCAGGACTCTTTGCTTGGTTCTCTCATGCCCTTTAGTTGTTTTACAAGTATTCTTAATGTGTCCAACCCCTCATTAATTTGGGTGTTTAAGTTGGGTGGTTGTGGTGGGTTGGGGTTTCCCTCGCCTTGGTTTGTTGGTTGGTGGTTTACATTGTCCTTGGGTTCCATTTTAAAAATTATATTTACTAAGTGGACTTATGAAAAAGGTATTACAAACAACAATTTCATTTTATCCCAACAAAATCATTAACATAATTTTGTGTAAAACAAAGAAAAACTATGTGTTATCTTTACAATGAACTTGAAAAAAACCTATACAAGATTAGTGAATTATTGAGAGATTTACATTCAAGTATTAATTATGTGTAGTGAACTTAAATAATAAGTGTTCAATGTCATTGGGATTTACATCCATAACCCATGATTAATTGTTTTTTATTTTTTGCAAAGTCAAGAGGAAATGACAAAAAATCAACCATATCTTTCTTGCAATGGACACGGTGGCAAGATCCCGAGATTTGCTCCTCCTCTATTAGTCCTATTTTCTTTCTCGAATTGGGAAAATGGTAAGGAGCTATGTGAAAATGAGCATAAAACGTGCATGTGGTCCCTTAAAAATCGGGCACAATAGGAACACACACGCGTTCCTAGGAACATGCAGGTGTTCTCAGGAACACTCATGTGTTCTTAAGAATGCGTGCGCGTTCGTGATGATGAACCTACGTGGCATGCTGAATAGAGGTTTGGGCCTTTGCAAACCTATAGGATTAAGAACACATGCACGTTCCTAAGAACGCAGACACGTTCCTCCGAGTGCATGTTCCTGCTGACCCCCTTGTCACTTTTTCGTCCACCAACTTTGTGCACTCACCCTGATATTACAATAATATTAATATAAATATATTTATGATATTTGATTATGTTTAATTATAATTGATTATGGTTGATTATTATTTAGTTTGGTTGATCATAGTTAACCTTGGTTAACTTTGGTTAAATTTGATTAATTTTGGTTGACAATATTTGACCATGGTTGATCATGGTTAACCATGTTTGATTGTTGTTGACTAGGTTTCAATATAGTTAACCATAGTTGACTATATTTAACTATTTTTGGTTGTATTTCAATACTAATGATTATGATTGACCAATTTTTACCATGAGTAACTATGGCAAATCATGTTTATGTTTGATCAAAAATATTTTAGGCATAAAATTTTGTTCATTGGATAAATAACAAGATTTTTCTATAATAATTTTTTTGAATGTTTACCTCCAAAATTAAATAATTTATTTTATATATAGACAATTTTTTATATAATAAAGTTTTTGAATGTTTACCCCTTTTTTAGTCTCTTCCGAAGGCATAGAGGGACTATAGCGATCGATAATTCATTGACTTCATATTAATATGTCCTTTGACTATAAATTTTCGCATCATTTGTATTGTTCGAACTATAGAAGTAAAAACATTATTTTTTATATAATAAAAAAAACCTTATATGTCATCGTCTCATTGGATAATAGATTGGAAGTCTTATTGCCAGCTTCGTTGTTCCCAATGTTGTAAATGTTTAGATATCCAAAGTTTTGAGCTTGGACGCTCTTTTTTAATTTTAAATTTTTACTGAAATGTTGACATCACGAAAGTTTTGAGCATCGACGCTATATTTTAATGTTTTTAGTATTTCTATTTGTATTGAAATGTTTACATACCGAAGGTTTAGAGAATTGACACTCTTTTTGAGGTACTTGAATGGGCATGACAACTTAAATGTTTACATAGCACGAGGCCCTTAAACAGGCCTGACAACTTAAATGTTTGCATAGTGCAAGGCCCTTGAACAACCCTGACACCTTAAATGTTTACCTAAATAGTCTTCTCACAAAACATTTTTCCTCGAATTTTTCCATACAATATTGCAGTGAATTTGGACAATATTGTTTTCCACCACCAGTTGCATAGCCATCGTATGTTTCATACTTCTTCTATGCTTGGAATGAATTTAGTCATCGTTGAAGATACATATATTGTTTACTAGTTCGGTGGCTGCTTCTTATTCCCTGGTTGGTTGGTTTGTTGGTTGCTTCTTCTTGTTGTTTGGTTCAACTTTGCAAGGTTGAGGACCTGCACTTGCGGTTGGTCCTGTTGGTGCTTGTTTCTTTGTTTTTTTTCTTCAACTTTGCAGGGTTGGGGTCCGGCATCCGCAGTTGGAGCTGTTTTTTTGACTTTGTGGGGTTCAAGTCTTGCACCCACAATTTGACCTGCGCTTCTGTCATTCATCGTTTCTGATTAAGTCTCGATGCTTTGTATTCATTCTTTGTTGTTTACTGTTTGCAATTTGCCAGTAATAATTTTTAATTATTTCCACTTTCATGGTCGTCATATGTTTCATATTTCTTTTGTTCTTGGGATGCAATTTGGTCATCATTGAAGATACATATGTTGTTTGCTGGTTCGGTAGTTTTTGCTTGTTCGTTGGTTCGTTGGTTTGTCGGTTGATTCTTGTTGTTGTTTGGTTCAAGTTTGTGAGTTTGAGGTCCTGCAGTTGCAGTTGGGCATGTTCGTGCTTGCTCACTGGTTTGTTCCTTGTTGTTTGATTTTGTTTGCTTCGTCTTTGCAAGGTTGGGGTTCTGCGCCGACAATTGGAGTTGTTTTTTTGCACTTTGTGGTGTTCAATTCCGGTCCTTTTTCGTTTATGACGAAGTCAAAATCTAGCACCTATCCCATACCTTCCTATCTCGTACAGGAATCGAACCCGTGTCTTTCGAATGAAAAATACGATGCAAGATTGTTGCCTTTGCATGATGTTCTTGTAGAATAAAACTACATGGAGGTGTAGAAGGGATACGCATGATACGACCGTGCCTAGGTTGCAACAAAATTGCACAAAATTGGCATATCTTTCCATCCTGCTCTTAAATTTTTCTTCAATTTTTTCTCCTAAATCTGAACCATACCTACATGCCTTTGCAAAATGTTCTTGTAGAAGAAAAATATACTGAGATGGTGCTAGCAAGAGTGGTGTTCCGTGAATTGCAAATTGCAATATTCAATTTCTATGCTGCTTCATGTGCAACATTGCTAACATAATGAATGTGTTCTCAAATGCATCACACCATTTACATTTGGACGAAACCATGATCATTCTACGATAATTCAGTGTTGACATGCTACAAAATAGTGGCATAACAAATAATTGGAGAAGTACATGTGCAATTAAAATGTCCACTTTCTTTTGGTTAAGATAAAACATGTGCAAAATGCACTTATTAACCATATATGGTGAAATGTGCCCATATCACAATACAACCTCTTTATCCTATACACATACTGGTTTGACCAAGATACAATTTGTCTTGTGCTTGAAATATGAGATATACATCAAAGATATTGAAAATTTATATTTCCATGTCTCAAAGCATATCTAGATACTTTGCTGCACAAAACCAAAATCATTCAACTATGGCCATGCAATTTCTTAATATTTTCTGACTTGTAATATATTTTGGACAGGAAAAATTCTATATAATTACAACTATGGATCAAGAAAAGAAAAGGTTCATGTTTCTAACTCTCTTTTATTCTATTCCTTTGATTCTCATTTACTGTGTGTACATATTACTTGTTCTCCCCTGCATACCAACTTCCATTCATGTTCATTGTATTTTGTGCATTCCCACATTGAAAAAAACAAAATAACTAGAGAAGACGAAGGAGTCTTTACTGCAAATGTAGAAGAGGAGATAGAAAGGTGCATGCTTGTACTCTTATTTCATATTCCATTGTTTTGTATTTCATTTATTGTCTGTATATATATTATACTACCTTGCACCTAATTTATTGTATGTAGATACTGCGTATCTTCCTACATAATAACTTATATTCATGTCAATTGTATTCTCTGTTCCGCTACATTGAAATAAATTGAACTCTGTTTATTTTTTTACATGTCTTCCTGCATGCCAACTTACCTTCATGTCCATTGTATTTTTCTGCATTGCTACATTTAAACAAACATAATAACTAGAGAATACGAGGGACTCTTTGCCACAAATGTAAAAGGGGAGATACAAAGGTGCATGCTTCTACTCTCATTTCATATTCCATTGTCTAGTATTTCATTTATTGTCCGTATATTTGTTCTACTTCTTTTCACCTAATTTACTGTATGTAGATACTACATATCTTCCTACATAGTAACTTATCCTCATGTGAATTTTATTCTCTTTGCTGCTACATTGAAATAAATACAACTATATTTCTTTTTTTACATGTATTTATACATACTAAATTAGCTTCATTTCCACTGTATTTTTGTTGTTGCTACATTGAAAGAAACAAATTAGTTGGACATGAAGATGAATTATTATATGCCAACAGGGGGGGATGAAGTACAATCTTCGAAAAGGTATACCAACTGTGATAGTAAATCAAACACATAAAACAGGTGGGTGCATATAATATTGGACTAGAAAACAATTATTTGGAAATGATGGGCCTTTGTTGAGACTTCCCGCTTCCAAACATTGCCCTCCCCATTTCTATTTTCCCACTTTATATTATCCCTTTTTTTCCCCTCTTCTATACTTAACCGAATTCCCCTTTGTTTTTCTCCTCTACTTTCTCTTTCTGGTTTCATTGCTTAGTCGTCTTTTCAAAAATGTCTAGGTGTGCAGGTTGGCGAACTCACGGGTTCACATTTATATTCATGCTTCTATATCACGACTCCGACCGACGGTTTCCTCATTCCATACTTAGCCACTTTTTCGATCGCAGGTTCCCAGGCTAGCGGGTTCAATATTGCGCCTCTAGCTTCGAAGGTTCCACGATATACAAATTTGTCTTCGTACCCCCCCATCATGCTCTATTCCCTGTTACACATTTTTGCAATCAAACAATATGAGGCATGCAATTTGACCGTCGGGTCCTCATGTTTCTTGAGTATCCCTTGACACCCTATTTCGTATTCCATCTCCTTCGACCCTGTATGTGACATTCAGAACAATTATGGACAATATACAATGCATATGCTTATTTAGTCCTTCTGATGTTCATCTACACATGCTTGCATCAAAAAAAGTTGGACTAGTGGCATGGCCATGAGCAATCAATCATCGTAAACATTAACAGAACGACAATGCCAAAGGTAAAGATTCATACATTGTCTTCCTCATATGTTTACCAAACAAATATCCTGAGATATTTATTCATTTATGCCATGATAAATATCATGATGTCATCTGCAACACATACTTTGCAGTTCACAAGAAGTATCAATGAGCGTAAGTGAGACTCTAAGAGGTCTGGTTACAAAAATCTGGCCTCCATACTTCATCCAAGTTGTGTGTCTACTTGTACATTTATGGCAGGAAAAAGGAAAAAAAATAATGCAGACTACCATTCACATTACTTTTCCTATTCAAAAAATGTCACCAGGTATAAACTTATAGCACCCAAAATACTATCAATGGAGGCCTTGAACAGTCGCTGAACTGGAAAAGTGTTCATTGGGGACATAATGGTCATCTATAGAACCTACTTGGACAAGGAAAACAAAACTAGATCCATTATGCATGTTGACATGAAAAACAACGAAGCCCTGATGACAGACACACTGACTATCCCTACACAACTTGTCCAGAAACATGCAGAAAAGATATTGCCAAGTAATGGGATATCCATTACAAACTTTAATATATTTCCCAAAACAATATGACCGCGGTGATTTTGATCGGATTATATCGCTCAACGAAACAAGTATTGTGGAAAAAATTCCTAGGATTTTTTCAGAATATCATTTCATACTGGACACAACAATCAACCAACTTGCACAGAGCAATGACACTTACCCAATCAGAACCATTGGTGCATTTGTCACACTCGTGAGAAAACTTGGCTCGCAACACATTTTCCATATAAAATATGGAGAGTCAGACAACGCCAAGGCAACGGTACCGTTCTCCATATCCAGTTTTGTCCTTTACTTTCACATGTCCATGTATCTCGATTATGTTACACAACTATTGCACTGTTCCATGTTGTAGATGCAATTGTTCAACACCCATTAAAATTTGTTTTCCTCAATGGAACAACAATTGCATAAAGGACAATTTCCACTTATGCTCTTCAAAAATATAACAAAGAAAAGAGATGTTAAAGAAAGGATCTTTTGCACAACCCAAGCAACAGTTGTAACAAAATTGTGAACAAATATAGTACAGGATCTCAAGAAACTAACTAGCTCGACAACTGTTGTGCATATACATCGACAATTTCATCCTCACTTTGCTCATACAAATTTCCTTCGCCAATTTTCTGCAGCTCTTTTTTTGTTGTGCAGTTGTATATTATATTGTTCAATATATTGACTACTATGCTCACGTTCCCAGGTTGAGGGTTTTTTGGTTCCAGTGAATGCATACTTGACCCCCTTCGAGCCTGTATGTTCCAAATGCAAATCTCTTGCTTTTGCCACTGCTTTCATAAATGATGGTACAATTGATTGTCTACGATGCACTACAAAATTCTTTTACATATATAGACATTTCCCCAATGATTCCATCCGAACCGTGGGCAACACAATCGTACATTGTACAATTATATAGCCTTTGTTACAAGATGTGATTCCTAGGTTAGCAGAATTTCCATATGAAGTATACCTACAGAAAAAAGCAAACAATGTCTACATGTTGCGTGAATTTTGGGTCCATAGAAAATTTACCTTAAATGAGGACAATGCAATACTGCATATCATCTGAAAAAAAAAAAATCATATCAAGTGTTGGCAGGAAATAAAAAAATATCATGTGTATCTGTCCATACCACCCAATGAGGATATGAATAGAATTTTGCAGTGCCATGGAAAATTGAACAGGAAGCACATAATATTGTCTAGTCCAGAAATGGGAAGCATGAGGACAAACCCCATAAAAAGTATCCAACTATGAATAAGTCAGGTCCATCCTTTGAACCATCAAAATGGCTTGCTCCTTTGAACAAAACCATCAGACATTTCCAATAATATTGGAAATTTGGCATTGTTAAGACTGGTAGTGATAGAACATGGCACTATCAGAAGAAAATGTCTACAGTGATATTGTTTCATGGTAAAATAGTAATCGATAAGTTTCTTGTTCCACATTTGGGAGTTTGGTTATAGCTGGGATACAATGCCAAATCTCCATTAGTTTTGTGTTGTCTTGTGTTTGGAAAACTTTTGTTCATGTGCTTTCCTACTGTAGTTCAGGGTTCTCATGGGCCTTGTTATTTTCTCATGGGAACATATACCACATATAAGAGAAAACCAATGCCACATGTTTTTTTTTATATATCAACTTGTTTGATGCATAGGTCGATGCATACTACTATATGGACCCTTGTGGGATCTCACTTGGCACCTTCTGTGTTCATGAGTTTCCTTGTGCTTCAACTTTCAATACATTTGGTGTTTACTTGCTCGTGGTTGTATGCTTCGTTCTGGAAAATTAATGATACATTCAGGATCTTGGTGGTTTTTTTATGATCTTAAAGAATATACAGGACCTGCTTTTCCTTTTAATATAATCTCTCTGACACAAATGTAGTATGTGGCTCGTTTTAGCACTTTTACTTGATCGATGAAATTACCAAAATTCACCTTAAGGAATATTTTGAAATAAAAGGATATATACTATGTGAAGTCCAATGGAACTATCATACCAACCACATAAAATTAAAATTAAAATTCTTCGTAAAATTCAATTTTGTCGTTGTTATACTTACGATGAAGTTGACAGTACAATAATTTTACTTAAATATCCCAAAATTGATTTTCCTGTGGCTCTTTGATGCTTCTCTTATGCAAACACATCCTGGAAACTATAAGCATGGCTCACTTTATCTATTCCTTGATTGAAGATCCTATTAACTTGTTTAATGCACTTCATAGTTACTGTTAAGACCATCAATGGGGCTTTATTACACCAATTCCTGCTTTCTAAAATTTCCATCTCCTTTATTTTTTCCCTCTGCTTTCCCTTTCTGGTTACTTAGTCGTTTTTCGGAAAATGTCTAGGTGCGCGGGTTGGCACATTCACATGTTCATATTTCCACTGATACTTTTATATCACGAGTCTGACCAACCTCTTCCTCATTCCATATTTGACAAACTTTTTGGATCGCAGGTTCCCGAGTAGGCGAGCTCAACATTGCATTTCCATTGTTCCGCCACTTGAAAATATCACCCAGACTTCCCCGATCTACAAATTGACAACCAAATTCCCCTTTCTTTTTCTCCTTTACTCTCCCTTTCTGGTTACTTAGTTGTTTTTCCGAATGTCTCATTCTTTTATATAAAACACCCAAAGTTCGTCAATATACAAATTGATCGTCGAATTCCTTCATTGTCCCCTGTTCTGTGTTACACATTTTGCAATAAAAATTTGGGATACATACAATTTGACCATCGGGCCCTCACGTCTCCTGATTAGAACTTGTGGCCCTGTTTTCAAGCCCATCAATATGCCCTGTTTCGAGTATGTCAAATTCTTTTATATCACAAGTCTGACCAACCGCTTCCCCATTGCATACTTGGCCACTATTTCCATTGCCGGTGTTAGCGATAAAAAATGCACTAGTATTTTTGAAAGAATGATGCCTGATATTGTAGGGAATATTTGACTAGATTCCTGAGATCCAAATGAAGATTTGAAAGAACAATTGGAAATATTAGGATTTGTATATGTCGATCGACTATTCAAGTATGCAAAACAGACTCTCCATGACTGAGAAATTTGATTTTAAAAAAATCTGCGCTTTCACCAGCTAACCCGTCTTGAATTTTGCTAGTTAGTTGGTGAAAGCTCCGCCTTTCACCAGCTAAGGAGCGGATTTTCGAGTAAATTAGCTGGTGAAAGCCTGTCATGGCCAGTAAAACCGAATTCTTTCCCAGATCGAGATTTTTTGAGTTTGAATGGTTTGAAACCACTTCAAATAGACAGTTGTTGAATTATCAAGTCTGATTCAAAGGTTAGTTTTGAGGGATAAGGTCAAAAGGAGGTTTTTCAACTACATTTGGCATATTTTCAAAGGCAGAATATCAGGGGTTTGAAGACATATCATCCAACTCGAATTTAATCTTTGGAGGACCAAATCAAACAGCCTTGGGAGGCTAAAACTGCACTTCATCAACAATCTACTACTCTTAAGAGATCATTAGATAGGACCTTTTCCTATTTTGTTTTGATTTTCCATTTTTAGTATTTTAGATCCATTTTTATAG
>JASDQU010031307.1:0-21348 GCA_032191745.1 Picea mariana | reverse complement strand
ACTAGGAGGTATAATTACAACTAATGGCCTAAAGCCGACATAAATAAAATAACATTACTAATATAATATGCCCCAATTAAGGGGTAATGAGCCAATATTAGGGCTTAACACTTTTCATGTTTAGAGATTCTGAAAAGAGCGTAAAGGAGACTCCAGGGGGTTCCTTTTTCGTGTATCCATATAGGTCCAAAAAAGAGATAAAAGTTTACCTGGATGCATTCTCATGTATTTATGAGCATGAGAAAGAACAAAGACTAAGCTCGGTATGCCCCCAGCTTGAAATCTAGTGGCTTAACTCTAGAATGATCATCAAAGGCTAGAGACATGCCTTCCAAGCTTCAATTCATTCACCGACTTTGAGTTTGTCACCAATTTCTCTAGTAGATGAGAAAAATGAGAAGGGTGGATGAAAAGAAGGTTCAAGAGAGGTGATTGTTTCATTTTTTAACGAGCTTGACATAGGAAAAGAACTATGCTCAGGGTCTCTATTTCATTTTTTAATGAGCTTGCCACAAAGAAGAGAAACTATGCTCGTGGCCTTTGCTTGATCATGGCTTCCAAGAGAAGAATGCTCTAGAAGGATACCATGTCAAGGGACAAAACTTAGTCATGGTTTCCAAGATATCTTTGCTGGATGGAAGATAATCACTCGGGAAGGAACACATGTCGAGTGTCATGATAGGGGTAAGGATATTAGGCTCCAATAACCCTACCGAAGAAATCACCATGTCCACTACCGGATCCTAATCATTGAAAGTTGAAGGCATAGGAGATGATAGAAAATTGACATCATGAGGGGAGATAGACTGTATATCTGCCCGAATTTCTTCACAAAGGGGAAGAAAAGAGGATCGATGATAGTTATCATCCCAAGGTATCTTGTCAATGTGAAACATTTCCATTATAGATTCATTCGAGGGAAAAAATGGGGAAATGTAGTCGATCGTAGATGACAAGGAACTCAACCATGATTGCATCGAGGAAACATCAGGACCCAATAGATGTTGGTCATCCAATAAGGGAGAAGAGGATTGGATAGAAACATATTATGTTTTAGTTGGACTAAGTGGCACAGTGTCACCTAGTGCATCAAATTCCAATGGACAAGATACAATCCAAGGGTCAGATGATTCCAAAGATTGATAAGTTGTGGTCGAAATCATATCAACGGTGGAAATATGATGTGTAGTTGATGGAAGTGGTGTAGGGAAGGTACCCATGAGGATAGAATCTTTTAGTAAGCCAACACCAATTCTTTCATACGTGATCTTGTGGTCTCCCATGAAAGGAATATTGTTGGTAGCAGGAGTGTGAGCATCGTTCGTGCAGAAATTCAACTGATCAATAGTGACAATTTTTCCCTGATGAGGAAATTGGACACATTGAAAAACTGATGAGGCAATGACAGTCATATCATAAAGCCAACTTCTTCCAAGTAACAAGTTGTAATCGAGGGGAGCGTCGACCACCTCCACATCAACAGTAATAGTTTTGCCACCAAATTGGATGGGTAGGGACCGTAAAATCCCATGGGGATGAAAACATCGCCCATCGAAGGCACATAACATCGTTGGGGATTTGTTAAGTGCAGGTGATTTTAAACCTTTCCAACATGCTAAAGACATGACACAAGTTGAGGCTCCCTTATACATAATAGTTCAGTGGATTTGTTGATTATGAACAACAACATCAACTTGAAAAGAAAGTTGGTGACAAAGTCGAGATGCATAATTGTCTAGGTTAAACATGATATGGTTGGACAACTCAGGATCAACAGCATGAATAGCGGCCAAGAGCATTCTACGTTGACTGGGGTAGTGTTGTAGAACTTCAAACGTAGACATAGCACATGGTGCTTGAGCCAAATCCTCAACGAGGTTGTAGTTCTGGGTGGCAGGTGAACTAGGATTAAAGGTAGCTTTAGAGATAGTGCTCTTTGGAGGGTGTAAGATAGATTCGAACATGGGTTTCTCAATCTGAAGTGGTCCAGATGGAGGATTAACCGATGGAAGACTAATGGAGGATAGTGATGGATCTGATAAAGTACTGGTACTGTTAATGTCTTTTCCTTTGTCAGGGTTACCTGGCATGTCATATGTCTTAGAGTGAGTGGTGAAATTAATCCCATTAAACATATAAATATGTGCACTCGACGAGGCCTCATCATTAGGATGGCTAGAACTGCCCCTAGGAGAGGGGGTTTTAGCAACCATGGATTGTTGCTGTGGAAAAGGCTGAGTAAGCACAACGGGTTGTGACTTTCCTTGAAAAATTTTGTCCACTTCATTGCAAAGTGGATAGTCTTGAGTGTAGTGATCGTCACCACAAATGATACACGAAAATTTCAGTTTCCGTTGTGTTTGCTTTTCGATAGCAGGTGTTTGATTTTTTGGTTGTTCATTGTTATTTTTTGATTTATTCTTTGTCTTCTTCTTATCTCTGGATTGTTGTGAAGGGGCAGATTGAACTGCATTCACCTCAAATATCTGAGTTTGGGGGGAGGTAGAGGAGAGTGTTGTCGATTGGGAAAAATACTAAGTTTTGATGGAACCGATAACACCATCCGCATGACATGAGGATGATGGCTTAGATGGATCAGTATTATCTCGAGCAACATTTGGAAGCAAATCATACAAAGTATTAGATTGGAAATAAACCAAATCTAAATATTGAGCCCGAGCGATGGTTTGTTCCTCTGTGAGCGTGCCACCCATAGCGACATCGTGAGTGATCAGGGGTAAAAGTGATTTAGTAAACCATTCTGCCAATAATATGTCAGGAATGATTTCCTTGATCATCCTTCGTCGTTGCCTCCACTCATGAATATGGTCAGAGATATGCACGGAGTTGGTTTGACAAAGGGAGGTCAAGAGTTTAGTACCTGTCTCGTAGCGAATAGGCAGTTGAAAGTGCATGAGGAAAGACATGGCAAGGGAATTGAAATCATGAAAAGAAGCATGTGGTAATATTTGTTTGATGGTTGTGTGGAGATTCTATGGTAATATTAAGACAAAGAGGGAATTGGACATAAATCAATTCACTACAAAATCAATGCAAGAAAAAACTATGTGAGAAACAAAAATGATTATTGATATCGAAGGAATAATCATGTAAACAATAGACTTGGAAATTCTTATGGATATGCCAACAAAAATTACAATCCATTTGATCCACTTATGGATCAAACTATTATATGCTGCAAATGCAGTAATATTGGTCACAAAGTATGAGATTGCATAGATATGAAAGAAGATGCTTCTATCATAAAACCAACTAGAATATGGAGAAAGAAAGAGAATCCAAACCAGGAAGGTTGTTGAATAGGAAGGATCGTTGAAGAAAAAGAAGAAGAATATGAATGGTACATAGATAGTGGGTTCTCAAAACACATGACTGGGGACCAAAACAAATTCATCAACTTAAATAAAAAGGGTGGTAGTGTTTCATTTGGATATGACTCCTCTGTCAAAATACTTGGAAAAGGTGTAGCAAATATTGGAGGTGAGAATGTAAAATCCAAAAATTTCCTATTGGTTGAATATATGAAGCATAATCTCCTCAGTGTTATCAAAATATTCGATCAAGGATACACTCTTACATTTCATTCCCTAAAATGTAAAATTAGAGAAAAAGAATCAAGAAGATTGGTTGCAACATCAACAAGAAGACACATAACATATACATCCTAGAAAAAGAAAAGAGAAAAAAAATTGAATTCACACAAAAAATCCCCAACAACCATAAAAGAAAAATGATAAGAAGACATAAAACAAAGAAGAAGTAATATTGATTTTCATATGTTTAGGGGTATCGTCCCCAAAGAAAAGAGTCACCCTTTTCCATTGATGTCAATGGGGGACAAAAAAATAATGAGCATGATGACAAGGGGAGAGTAAGATGGCAGGGGGGGAATAAGTGTTTCCATCAATGAAAAAGGGGGATACTATTAGAAATTGGCTATCATTAATTTCAACCCTAGAAGAATCAGTCAAGTGAAAAATCCTACAGATGTCCAAGATCAATATTGCAAGATCAAGATGGTTGAAAGCATTATTTGTGGTTAATTTGGAAACATTATCTTTGAGGGAATTGTTACCCTACATAAATAAATCAAATGGATGAACACGTTACATGGTTGGAAAGAGTATCCTAATACCTTTCCAATTGTATATGGAAGTCCCTCTAACTCCCTAGGAATGAGGAGATAAGAAATTTTTTGTTTGACAACCCAGCCAAACAATTGAGGATAGTTCAACTAGGTAGGCCTAGAAAATAAAAATAGGGATAAATATACTATAAATACATGATTGATTTTCGCATCTTTTGAGTATCAAAGTTTGTGATCTCTTAGAATAAGTTTGGTGGTGAAGGATCTTGGAGGATAAGGAGCTCTTATGAAGGATATTTTCTAGTCTTATGGTGATGTTTTGATCATTGCTATGGGTTTTCTATAGTATGGAAGGTTGATTATTTGCACAAGGTTCTATGTGGTTGTTGGGGTTTATGTGTGGACCCATGTGGAACTAGGTTATTTAAGTGGACCCAGTTTGATGATGATGATGTATCAATGATAGTGACAGAGATAGTGACAATGACAGTCTATGTGGACCTGGTTTCTAAGTGGAACCAATTTGATGATGA
Organism: Picea mariana; assembly: GCA_032191745.1. Lineage (NCBI taxonomy): Eukaryota > Viridiplantae > Streptophyta > Pinopsida > Pinales > Pinaceae > Picea > Picea mariana. The sequence continues at coordinate 16,707 of JASDQU010031307.1, read as the reverse complement.
TGATGTAATAGTGACAGTGAGAACAAAAAGTTTATTCTATCATTTATATTAAAGGGAGGAAGGAAGGGTAAAGGAAAAGGGGGTTGAATCCTCCTTCCAGTTGGATCTCTAGAATCTAGGGAGTTGTAGCTTCCTTCAGGTTGGAGCCTATAAACTAAGGGGTTGGAGCCTCCTTCCAGTTGAAGCTAGAGAAATTGGAAGTTGTAGCTTCCTTTGAATGAAATATTTTATTATATAAGAAAAAAATTCAGTGGATTTCCACTTATATCTAGTGTGCATTATGTATATCTTCTTCTTCTCTTGATTGGGTATATTATTTGATTGGAAATTAAAGTTGTAAAAAGTGATAAATTATACTTGATACTCATTCATGCCCCCCTATTAGTATCAACAAGGTTCTCTTTCTTCAGTAAATAGACCCATGTGAAATGAGAGAAATCATCAATGAAAGTTAAAATATACCTTTCACTTGCCACTAAAGGTAAATTGATGCAACATACATCTTTGTGAACCAAATCTAATAGGTTGTTTGCTCACCATGCTTTACCATAGTCCAATGGTGCCTGATGATACTTCCCAAGAACAAAAACTTTATAGATTCCTTCTCGGAGAAACACTTTAGATAGACCAAAAACCATGCTCTGAATTGGAATTGAATGAAAACTATGAAAATTTTAAGTTTATGAGTTGTTCATGCCAATTTCGACTTCACTCATCAGTGTGAGCAACAAGGGAAGTTGGTTTAGTGTCAGGTCAAGTCATGTCACATAATTTGTATAAACTGTCTATCCGGTCGAGAATCCCACTGATGATAATCAACTTCCTTTTATTCGAATCATGAACATAGAACAGATCTGGCCAAAATTTCACAATCTTACATGTCTGTGTTAAGTGAGCAATAGACAAGATATTGGAATTGATACTTGGCACATGATAAACATCTACAATATTCCCATGTTGATAGGTAACATCACCCTAACCTACAACATTGAGATAAAAATGATCAGAAACATACATTTTACTCTCTTTATCTTCATCCAACCATGTGAATAAGGAGGCATCCTTAGCCATATGATGAATGCATCTGAAATTGACTATCCATTCGTTCTGTGAAGAATGAGACAACAATACTTGAGAAGTTCCTACTTTCAAGGTGAACTTATCAACATGTTGACGTACAACAAAAACATATCCTTCAAGTCATTTAACCTTCTCCTCTAAATAATATCTCTTCTTATAGTAATCTTTCTCCACATTTCCAATCTTTCCACAATACTAACATGTCTTATTCTTTAGACTTCCTCAAGGTGCATCTATTTTCCCTCTGGATTTATGATCATGGTACACAGGTTTCTATGTAGAGGTTTATCCCTAGGATCTGACTTGCATTTTCCTTTGAGCAAGTGGGACTGATGTTTACCACCAAGATTTCCTTCTTCAATAAATCTGTGCTAATCAGCTATCAAAATGCCACAAAAAGATTCAAAGGTGTAATCCTTATCATCTTCCTTGCATGATTTCCAGTTGGTGCGAATAGTCGACATTAACATGTTGAATGATGTTCTCAATTTCATTAGGATGGGATCGATGAGTTTTCCATACTTCTTCTAATATTTCTTTACACATTTACCCAATTTCAACTCAAGTTATTTGATACGCGACAAATAGTCCTTTATTCTATCAAATGAATGAGGATCGAGAGAGATAAACTCTTTCTCTAACTCCATGATGTGGATCTCATCAACTCGGTCAAACAAAAAATTCATCTTCTTTCATACTTGATGAGTGAATTCGATTCCATTGAGGTGAAACCAAATATCCCATGATATGTAGGTCATGATGATCCCCACAACCTCATCCTTCTTTCCATCAACAACAAACTTTTCCTAGTAGTTTGTTTCATTTGGAATCACAATATTCATATACTACCATATTCCTTTTCTCTTTAGTAGGGTTTCCATGTTTGGTGCCCATACTGCATAATTTTATTCATTTAGAACAACAAGATCAATATTCGAATCCATCTTCGATATCTAGACATAAATTGTTATGTTTCAATAAGTTGCAATCAACAAACATCGGCCCAGAGTCAATCACACAATAGATCCAACTCAACAAGTTTTTCATTTAACATGTCAAGGCTTTAAATCATCATCTTTTTGAGGCCTCTACAAATCCCCTTAATGTTTACAAAAATAAAGGGTCCCCTATTAAATTTTGGAAATTACTACCTTCTCTTGTATTTGATTTTGTTTTTCTTGATTTGAAGAGTTGGTTTGATTGTTTTCCTTATTGGTTATTTGATTTTCTATGCTTATTAGAATCTATTCCTTTTGGTTTATGTTTGATGACTTGATTATATGGTTCATAATAAAAGGTGTTACATTCACGAGGAATCATTAAATGTATGTTTTTGATGATCATTATTATTGCGTCATGAAAGCCTATTGTTTCGTCGTATTTTATTTTCATGCATAATGGTTGTACCATTCGAGTTTGTTTACTTTCAAGTCATTTCACATATTCATCTAGACTTACTCAAAGTGTTTTGATACCCTTTCTTGGGTAATTTTGGATTATTATGATGATTCATCAATTTCGTCAAGGTTTAGTCTTCAGTGCATTAGTGAGTTAATTAAGTGTTTTGGAGGATTGAAATAATTCAATTAAAAGTGAAATTTTGAGGATTTTAATTTGCGCCTTTAAGGAATATATGTTAAGGGATGGAAGAGATATGTATGTTCTTAATTTGAATAATGTATCAAATTTTTATGAGTGTTAAAATTTCACTAAAAATCATGCGACATTCACAATTTTATATTCTTTGGCATGTTGAAATAAATCAATTTAAAGATTACACACACATAAGTCAATCCGTTCCTTAAAATAATGTATATCAAATTTTGATGGCGAGCATACATGTTTCTATTTAAGCTAGGCACCAATTTTTACAAGGCTTTTACCTTCAATGAAAATTGATCTTTTTGCACTATTTTGCTCGTTAACAATTTTTTATTATTCATTTCCTAGAACAATTATTCCTATTAACCTCATTTCCACTCAAGAGAAACATGAAATGGCCAAAAAAATTCAGATGATAATTGAGAGTACATCATTAACATTTTTGTCATTAAATTTTGAAATTACTACTATTTTCTTACATTTGATTTTGTTTCGCTTGATTTGAAGAGATGATTTTACGATTGTTTGGATTTGTGTGGTTGTTATCATTGTTTATTTTATTTTTCATGGGTTATGTGATTGGAATAAATTCATTACATGCATGTTTTGAATCATTAAATGAATGTAAATTAACGATCACGATGATCTTGTTGCGCTAAGGAAGCTTGCTTTTTGTCACATTTTCCTTACATTAATAATATAAATATTCGTATATACTTCCATAGTATTTTTTTCTTTAGTAGGGTTTCCATGTTTGGTTCCCATACTGCATAATTGTATGCATTTATAACAACAAGATCAACATTCCAATCCAACTTTGATATCTATACATAAATTGTTTTGTTTCAATAAGTTCCAATCAACAAACCATCAACCCAGATTCAATCAGACAGAATATCCAACTCAATAAGTTTTTCATTTAACATGTCAAGGTTTTAAACCATCATATTTTTTAGGCCTCGACAACTCCCCTTAACGCTTACAAAAATAAAGGGGCCCCTATTAAATTTTGGAAATTACTGCCTTATCTTGTATTTGATTTTGTTTTTCTTGATTTGAAGAGTTGGTTTGATTGTTTTCCTTCTTCGTTATTTGATTTTGTGTGATTATTAGCATATATTCTTTTTGGTTTATCTTTGATGACTTGATGATATTATTCAAAATGAAAGGTTTTACTTTCACGAGGAATCATTAAATGTATGTTTTTTTATCATCATTATTATTGCGTCACGAAAGCCTATTGTTTCGTCGCATTTTATTTGCATGCATAATGGTTCTACCATTCGAGTTTGTTTACTTTCAAGTCATTTTACATATTCATGTTGACTTAATCAAAGTGTTTTCATACCTTTGCTTCTGTAATTTTGGATTATTATGATGATTCATCAGTTTCATTAAGGTTTAGCCTTTAGTGCATTAGTGAGTTAATTGAGCATTTTGGTGGATTGAAATAATTTGATTAAAAGTAAAATTTTGAGGATTTTAATTTTCTCCTTAAAGGAATATATGTTAAGGGATGGAAGGGAGATGACATTTCTTAATTTGAATAAAGTATCAAATTTTCACGAGTGTTATAACTTCACTAAAAATAATGCAACATTCACAATTTTATATTCTTTGGCATGTTGAAATAAATCAATTTAAAGATTACACACACATAATTCAATATGTGCCTTAAAATAATGTATATAAAAGTTTGGTGGCGATCATACATGTTTATATTTAATCTAGGCATCAATTTTTACAAGGTTTTTACCTTCAATGAAAATTGATCTTTTTGCACTATTTTGCTCGTTAGCAATTTTTTATTATTCATTTCCTAGAATGATTGTTCCTATTAAACTCATAAATGGCCAAAATTTTCAGATGATAAATGAGAGTACATCATTAACATTTTCGTCATTAAATTTTGAAATTACTACTATTTTCTTACATTTGATTTTGTTTCGCTTGATTTGAAGAGATGATTTTACGATTGTTTGGATTTGTGTGGTTGTTATCATTGTTTATTTTATTTTTAACGGGTGATGTGATTGAAATAAATTCATTACATGCATGTTTTGAATCATTAAATGCATGTAACTTAACAATCATGATGAGCTTGTTGCGCTAGGGAAGCTTGTTTTTTCGTTGCATTTTACTTACATTAATAATGGAAATATTCGCACACTACCATAGTACTTTTATCTTTAGTAGGGTTTCCATGTTTGGTTCCCATAATGCATAATTTTATGCATTTAGAACAACAAGATCAATATTCAAATCCATCTTTGATATCTAGACATAAATTGTTTTGTTTCAATATGTTCCAATCAACAAACCATCAACCCAGAGTCAATCACACAATATATACAACTCAACAAGTTTTTCATTTAACAGGTCAAGGTTTTAAACCATCATATTTTTTAGGCCTCAACAAATCCCCTTAATGTTTACAAAAATAAAGGGGCCCATATTAAATTTTCGAAATTATTGCCTTCTCTTGTATTTGATTTTGTTTTTCTTGATTTGAAGAGTTGGTTTGATTGTTTTCCTTCTTGGTTATTTGATTTTGTGTGCTTATTAGCATCTATTCCTTTTGTTTTATCTTTGATGACTTCATGATATGATTCATAATAAAATGTGTTACCTTCACGAGGAATCATTAAATGTATGTTTTTGATGATCATTATTATTGAGTCATAAAAGCCTATTGTTTCGTCGCATTTTATTTGCATGCATAATGGTTGTACCATTTGAGTTTGTTTACTTTCAAGTCATTTTAGATATTCATCTAGACTCACTCAAAGTGTTTTCATGCCTTTTATTGTGTAATTTTGGATTGTTATGATGATTCATCCATTTTGTTAAGGTTTAGTCTTCAGTGCATTAGTGAGTTAATTAAGCATTTTGGCAGATTGAAATAATTCAATTAAAAGTAAAATTATGAGGATTTTAATTTGCTCCTTCAAGGGATATATGTTAAGGGATGGAAGAGAGATGACATTTCTTAATTTGAATAATGTATCAAATTTTTACGAGTGTTAAAATTTCACTAAAAATCATGCAACATTCATAATTTTATATTCTTTGGCATGTTGAAATAACTCAATTTAAATATTACACACACATAAGTCAATTCATGCCTTAAAACAATGTATATCAAAGTTTGGTGGTGAGCATATAGGTTTCTATTTAAGCTAGGCATCAATTTTTACAAGGCTTTTACCTTCAATGAAAATTGATCTTTTTGCACTATTTTGCTCGTTAGAAATTTTTTATTATTCATTTCCTAGAACAATTATTACTATTAAACTCATTTCCATTCAAGAGAAACATGAAATGGAAAAAAAATTCAGATGATAAATGAGATTACATCATTAAAATTTTCATCATTAAATTTTGAAATTACTACTATTTTCGTACATTTGATTTTGTTTCGCTTGATTTGAAGAGATGATTTTACAATTGTTTGGATTTGTGTGGTTGTTATCATTGTTTATTTTATTTTTCATGGGTGATGTGATTGGAATAAATTCATTAAATTCATGTTTTGAATCATTAAATGCATGTAACTTAACGATCGTGATGAGCTTGTTGTGCTAGGGAAGCTTGCTTTTTCGTCACATTTTCCTTACATTAATAATGACATGTTTCTTGAGTTTGTTGTTTTCATAGTTTAAATTTATTTTGTTTTATTCTTGGAATAAATAATATCTCCCCTCTTTAGTATTGTTTTCACTCCCCTAATGCCTTTAAAGGTCATTTTTATAAGAAGAGTGCTAGGTTGTAAATAATGCTTAGATTATTTCATATTGGTATCAAATTGTTTCAAGGCGACATTATATGATTCATTTGTACTTGGAAATTTGAGGAATGTTTAGAAAGGGATAGTAAAAGAAAATATTTGTAATTCCACATTATATGATTCACCTTTACTTGGAAATTTGAGAAATTTTTAGAAAGGGATAGTAAATTTAAATATTTGTAACTTTAGCATGAGACTCAAATTACCAAAAAGTGTTTATATTTTCCAACATAAAATTTACTCTTTATATTGATATATAATTGTTTTCAAGTTTGAACATACATCTCTAAGTCAAATCACTTCTAGTCCAGAAGTAACAGTCCAGTGAATTTAAAGAACCAAAGTCCATAATCACTAACATACTAGACATTTGCTACATAAAAATTCCTCACAGGCTAGAAAAAAATCCCCCAATTACGTCTTGGAAGACTCCACTCCCAACAACATCCTCGCTACAAAAATCTGAAGTGTACACTCCAAAAAAAAAATGAAGTGTAATTACAAACTCAAAAAGACTAACATCCATAGAGCCTCTAGGCCAAGAGGAAAAAACCAGAGAAAGAGCTTCATGGAAGAACTAAAAAGCTTTAGATACAAAGTTTGTCCCATTGAGCATTCCACTCACTTATTGTATGAAATTAAACCTTCTTGCTGCTGGAGAGCCCTATTTGATAGGAGGTGTTCTTCTACATTTGAATCTCAGAAAATGTGCATGAAACTGATTTCTTCAAAACTCTTAATAAGATCTCTGATTTTTTCCTTATAGCAGTCTAAGGATATGACTTGCAGTTTTCCTTTGTTGTTTAGCCAGTCAATAAAAATTCAAGAATCACCCAAGACCTTGATATGGGTGAGGTCCAATATAGAAGCCAAAATCAAGGTTTCCCAGACCCCCAATAGCTCGGCCCTAGTATTTGTTCCGTCCCCACAATTGAATGTCCATTTGTATGAAATTTGTTCACTGCATATAATCACCCATCCAACACTGCTCAACTGTCCATTATTTTGTGTTGCACCATCAAAATAGCCTAAGGTAGCCCCAATATGGTGATGGAAACAATTTGACCGATCTGAAAGCCCCTTATGTATAACTGGAATGTTGTTTAAAGCTCCAAGTGTCTTGATTACAACATAACTGAAAGATGGACTACCATTCTAAAAAAATATCCTATTGCGTTCCTACTGCACATTCCAACATATTAAGGAAAGTAAGGTAGTGAAATAAGATTGCCCCTTTATCCACTTAGCATAACAATGACTTATAGTGTTACCTTCCCATTCCTTCATTATGTTTAGGCCTCTTCAAATTCTCAACCAAACCTGTTTGGTAAATGGAAAAGTGATCATAAGGTGATTTGCAGTCTCAAGGTCTTTGTTGAATAATTGACAGATATTTGGCCCCCTCCCGACCTTTTGATTGCAGAATGTCCCAAGTTAAAACTCGATTTTCTAGCATCAACTAAATGCAGAGTTTAATTTTCAGTGCCAAATTCCATTTCCAATAATATAGACGCCAACCACCATGTGACTTCTGCCAAAATTTAGAAGCTAAAGCGTCATAAACATTTTTGACAGAAAGAAGTCCAGAATTATCTCCACCTATCCATTTTAATTCATCTGGTCTATCTTGAAGTTGTATCCCCGCTCCTGATAATGCTCTGTAGAAGATATCCCACTTCTTTGCCACTTCTCCATTAATTCCCAAATAGCCAACATCTTTCCATTGCATTGAGAGATAGCCTAGCCTCGAGAGGCCTTTTTCTTGAAAAAGTCGATTTATATTTTTCTCTTGTAAGGAAGAAAGAAGATCTTGTGATAGAAAGGATAAATTTCCCAGGCCCAGGATCTAGTCTCTACCAATTAAAACAGAATGCCTAGAACCTGGGCTCCATCTCAACCACTGTGTGATGATATGCATTGACTTTAGTAGATTTTTCCAAGTGTTTGATACAACAGGAGTGCGGAAAGAAATCGATCTGATCCATGCATAAACTAAGCAAAACGAGAAATATTTGTCCTTCACTACTCTATGCCAAATGCCCTCCTTAGTTAAAACATGCCAAAGAGTACTTGACACCAAGTCTTTGATGGAGAGGTGGATGTTTATAAAACCACAGCCTCCAAAAACTTTGGTTTTGCTAAAGTCTCCCATTTACACAAGTGGTAAATGAAATTTTTTCTACATCCATTCCAAAGAAAAATGAACATTAATTTTATGATCTGGTTAAGAACTGAGATTGGAATGACCGCCAATGACATCTAATAAACATGTTGGATTTCCTATACCTATTTTATAAGAATGAATTTACTTCCTAGAGACAACCATATTTTACACCAATGGCCTATTTGTTTTTCAATTTTAACTATTAGCCACCTCCAATCTTCCACCTTGTAAAATCTTGTTTTGAGATAGAAGCCAAGGTATCTAAAGCCTTCTGAGAGTTCTATAAATTTATAGGGAAACACTCCTTTGAACACTTCCAACTCCTCCCCTTGAATACCTGCGAAGTGAATAATGGACTTTGAGTCATTTACCTGTAGTCCCGAATCTCTACAAAAAAAATCCAAGATATTAGGAATCTCCTGCCACTCCTGTAGTGAAGCCATGGACATAATTAAAACATCATCCATGAACAGTAGATGCAGTATCCTAACAAGTCTGGAAACCTTCATGCCTTTCAACTTTCCTTCACTCTGTATTTTCTTTAATAGAATAATCAACCCCTCCATAACTAAAATAAAAATCAGGGGAGACAATGCGCATCCTTGTCTTAATCCATGACCGTTCTGAAAAAAGGGTGTGGTCTTCCCATTTATAAGAACAACAAAATTCGATGTACTAACATGACACATTATCCAATTAGTAAGTTGTAAAATAAAACTAGTTTGTATGAGAATCAATCTTAAATAGTCCCAGTTTAAACAATCATAAGCTTTCTTTAGATCTAATTTTAAAATTAAGGCCTTCAACTTCTTTAGTTTAATGTTATGTAGGAATTCCTGTGTTGTGCCAATAACATCCTGGATTTGTGTTCCTTTTAGAAAACCCAGTTTCTCTTCCGACAAAGATTTGGAGAGAAGTGGTTTAATCCTATTGCCAAAAATTTTGTAACACATGTTGCGAAGAGAAATCGGTCTAAATTCATCAAAGGTAGAAGGATTATTGAATTTTGGGATGAGCACCATAAAATTTGAATTTAAATATCTTATCACTTCCCCTCTATTTCTAAAATCCCCAACAACCTCAATAAAATCACCCCCTACCACATCAAAAAAGTGTAAAAAGAACTCCACTGTCCACCCATCTGGACCTAGAATTTTGTCTTTTGTGAAAAGTTTGAACACCTCCCATAATTCCTCCTTTGTGTAGGGTATTTCAAGTTGCAGAGTGTCCTCCTCTTTGACCAAATGAAGAAAGACATTCACTGACAAAACCTGGTCATTTAAATTTTTTGGTCTCTTCTCCTCGAAATTTTTTTTGTAATATCTAGTAGCCTTTGATTTTAGTGCCTCTTGACCAAAATGGACCTTTCCTTCATCATCTCTGACCTCCCAAATATGTTTTTGGTTCCTTCTAAAGTTTTCAAACTTATGGAAGTATTTTGTATTTTGATCTCTGCTTTTTATCCAAAGAGCTCTGCTCTGCTGCCTCCAAAATTCCTCTTCTTCCACCAGTAAATTTTTCTGCTCTTCCTCTAACCATTTTAAAAGTCTCTCCTCTACCAAATTTTGTGAACCCCCAGAAAATCCTTGAAGTGTGGCATCGATGTGTTCCTCCAACTTCACTAAATTAGACAACTTCCACCTCTTTTGTTGTTTTTCCCAAAATTTTATTTGACATTTTAAGGCTTTTAGTTTCTCCACGAACCTTCACTAAACCCTAGTCTCTTGTAGAAACCTCTGATCCCGCCAAACAGTTTGAACAATTTGTGCAAAATAGGCTTCTCTTAACCACAAGGAGTTTAATTTAAAGGGATAAGCTTTAAACTATAAAGTGTTTTCCAACTGTAAAATGATCGGGGCATGATCCAAAAGGAAAGGATATGTCACCCAAGACTGGTAACTTCCTATGTTGTTAATGAGGTCTTCAGAAAAAAACACTCGATCCAGCCTTTTTGTGATATAAATTTCTCCCTTCCTAACATTTCTCCAAGTTGGGACAAGTTTATCCAGATTAATGTCTACAAGCATGTTACCCTGAAAAGGATCTTTAAGATATCTATTCAAAGTATCTTCATGAGTTAAGTCACCCCAAATCTCTCTAGCATTTAATGTAAAATTGAAATCACCTGCTATAATCTGAACTTTTTTTTAAAGTAAGCCCCTATCGGCCACCTTGTCCCATAAGTATTTTCTATCATTGCATGGAACACACACATTAATAAGCGCAAGCTCCCTTTTGTTTTCCAAGTAGTGACCTGTAAAAAACATCCCACCATCGCACAAGTAAGGAACTAGATCAAATTTATTCGAGTCCCAAGTAGCTAGTAAACCCCCCAATTTTCCAACCGAGCTCACAGCGCTAGTGTACCAAGCAGGTTGAAAGGTGTTCAAAAATTATCTTTCCTTCAAATCATCTACCAACATTCCTTGTAAAAAACGAATATCGAGATTTGTCCTATCGACTAGTCTGCGCAGGGAAGCTTCTTTAAGAACCCCCCCTCTAATATTTAGGGATAACACAATCATGGATTATCCCTTGCATGGGATTTCATGCCTCAAAGTGCCCCAGAATCAGAAAAATATGAAAATGGATGGGAAGTGGTTGTTGAACACACTTCACATTTCTTTTGTGCACTCCTAGTTTTTAAAAAAGACAACTCAATACCCAAACCTATGGACCATGCAAAATCCTTCCCCATGCCCTCTCTCAATTGAACATCAGATTTAGGATAGCCACTAGGCCCCTCTCTTGCTACCACTGATCTCCCAATAATGGTCAGCAAAGGGATATGAGATCCTAATTCTTTATAAATAAGAGTCATTGAGTCCAGGATTGCTTGAAGTGACTCTTCCCCAAATTCCAATTATCCATACCCTAGAAATATGTGATTAACCCCCTCAGGTTCACCTGATAGGTGGCTACTCCGCCCATTGTTCACACTCATTATAGGATATGTCCCCTTCTGAGGATTCCTATTTCCCTAGAGCACTTCAATAGGAGTCCTACCTCCCCTTGAGTCAGTTGGCCTCAAAGAAACATGCTTAGAAATCCCCTCCCTAACATACTGAGTAGGCATCTCATCACTAGGAACCAGTTTGGTATGAGCTGGATCAATTTCAAAAGGAAAATCCTTTGGGGCACCCTGTTCCAAAACACTGAAGGCTTCCAAGGTATCTCTCTCCCAAGTCGTTAAAGAGAAATAAAAAGAAGGGCAAAAAAATCTTAACTTACCTGAGAAAGTATCCATAGACTCCAAGAACTATTATCTTTCTGAGCTCTGAGCAGTGTTCTAGGTTCTACAGAGTCAACTTTTAATGAATCTTCTCGATACGAATCTCTAAGCCAAGAGTCTTTAGACTCCTCTTCCACCATTGTACCTTTGCAATCTCGCCTCAGATGGGGCATCCTATGACAAAAGGTACCTCTGAATGGGATACCAATATAGTCAAGTCTTTGGCTCACCATTCTACCCCTCCATACTATCTCTAGGGTTTCTGATAGACTAGAGTGGATTTCAACAAACACTAAATTTTTTCCCATTCTTTTGTATGTAGCCGAATGAGACCCATCATCGACTCCGATACACTATCCTAACTCATTACAAATGGCTTCCAAAGCCTTTCTATTCCACAAATGGAGTGGTATCTAGATAACAGAACCGACAAATGCCTATATTGGAAGTACTCTGTTTTGTTTGCTTGGATCTGGGAATTCCCTTCACGGGTAGCATTTTATTTTTTGACACCCATTACATTGGGAGTTATTAATTTTTGGGTTGTTTTTAATCAATGAAATATGGTTAATTCACGTGGCGGGTTTCATAGTGCATAAGGAAATTGGAAAAACCCATGAAGGGAATTACCAGAACCAAGCAAACAAAATGCATCAGTTCAAAAAGAAAAGGTGGCATCTAAATCACTCAATTACAGTTTTAGTATCATTATTAGACGTTCCAAATTACAATGGATTAAGGTGTAAATACCATGTTCTTGGTGGAGGTTTCCATGTAGAAATTATGTTTGATACCATGCCACAATTAAGGGGATTATGTGGTGAATCTATGAAGCAACATGAGAAGTTTATTTATTTATTTATATTTTCCCGTCTTTTTACTTTGCACAATAATTTTAATTGTTTAGTTTTAGTTTTATTAGATTTTAGATTTTACTCTAGTTTTAGTTTTATTTATATTTTCCCATCTTTTTAGTTTGCACAATAATTTTAATTGTTTAGTTTTAGTTTTATTAGATTTTAGTTTTTACTTTAGCTTTAGTTTTATTACTTTAATTGTAGTTTAGTTTAGCTTAGTTTTATTTTAAATTACTTTAGTTTTCATTTTACTTTACTTTAGATTTAGTTGTATTTCATTATTTTTATTATTAGATTTTGGTTTCTATTTTTATATACTAGTTTTATTTTATTTTGACTAATTTAGATTTAGTATTATTAATTTTCACAACTCACAATTTGGTTCACATGAGTACAAAATTTTGAGAAGGGAGACTGAAGGATGGAACTAAGGCAAGAAGAAACTCATGCTATCACAGTTTTTCTATTGAAATCTTATGTATCATGAGTTACAAATCAGTAACGAAAGCTTGTGCATTATTGTCAAGTTTAAAGGAACTAGTAGAAGACTCTGAGGTCTATCAGTTGTAATCATATTTGGTATGGCTATGTTGTTTGAGTATAATGAAAGACACTTGACTCTATTTGCAAATTCTATTCCAAATAAGTATGAGTTTGTATATTGTGCACTATTGTCATTCATGCAAACTTAAGTTTATTTAAAACTCATGGTAAGCTATTTGTCATGGTTGGTTTAAATTTGTTAATTAGCCATTGAATGCGAGTATGCATATTTGTGATTTCTTGGTAATTATTTGCTGAGTTAATTACTTATATGCATTTTCTTTAACTGTTGACTAGTTCTGTGAACTATTTCTATAGCTTGACAACTTATCTTTATCTCTGGTTCAATATCTATTATTTCTTTATACTGAATGAGAGTATGCATATTTGTGCTTTTCTTAGTAACTATTTACTGAGTTAATGATGATGTCTATTTGATTTAACTATTATCAAGTTGTATGAACCATTTATATGACTTGGTAGCTTACGCTTATCTCATGTTTATTTTTGTTATTCTTCTTTCTCCTAATTGGGATACTATAAAATACTTCTATATCATAGTTAGGATTGTATAACTTAGAATAGAGATGGATTAGTTCCTTTTGGTTTCTACATAGTAGCTAAAAACTGTATTTAGGATTCATAAGATCTTCAAGGAAAGGCTCCTTTCAAGGAGAAAATCCCCCTTAGTGGAAACCAAGCCCACATATCGGTGAGGATCACCATCCCAAACATGTATAGGCCTAATTGGGGCATTGATTGGGTGATTTATCCACATTGTTTTCTAGTAATATTTATGAATCAACATTTTGGCACTAGAAGGAGGGTTGGACTGACAAGCTAACCTTGTGGAGCGATTCACTTTATGTTTTTTTATTTTTAATGGATTCTTCCCAAACTCCTATTTGGATATGTGTTTATGGATGAGTATTGTGTAACACTCCATGAAACATAGTTAAAATCTTATCGAAAACTAAGTTTGATGGTAAGAGTGAAACTACTTCATATGAAAATGTTTTTCAATTTAATCAAAATTGTATTTCTTATAATATTCTTCACAAAGGTCTCCGGATGGGGTGCCACGTGTACAGGTTGAACCACGTGGAGGAGGCATGGGGGAAGCCATTTATAATGGCCCTCACCACACTTACAGCCATTTATGAATGGCATCACCTCCGTCTACCTTCACCAGTTTGATGGGGCTTCACACAAGTTCTCGTAGGACGGATAGCCAGAGCATTAAGCTCATGGCTATCATGGCTACCATTATAATTCACCCATCCTGTTGCAATTACGAAATTCACAGAGCGAATTTGAATTTTGGTGTGCAATGGTTTAGCAGTGGAGGTTACAGTGTTCTGGCCTTGCTCCTCGCTCCTACCATGCCGAGGATGCGAGGGAAGCTCCGTAGAGGAGCCGGCTGGTATGCCGCCGACTCCAGAAGGAAGCAGCATGGAAATTTTAAACGAGCTGTGCGTTTGGCCAGGCATAAATGGCGTCAGATGACCACAGTAGCGAGCTCACCCCCAGGCACTCGCATGGAAGAAGATCCAGACTTGGAACTCCCCTTAGACTTCTCAAAAAGAAAGATGTTCATGGTACATGATAATTGGGATCCCCCGTCCAGTTTTGGTGCACCAGCAACAATGTTCCGCCCCACAGGACTCCCAAGTTCTTCTGCAGCGCCAAACGATGATTATACCACCTGCGTGGTCGAGGAGGAACCACCGAGAAGTTACATAGGTTTGCAGGCAAGCGCGGAGAGGCTGGAGGTGAAGGAAACATACAAGGAGGTGAAGGAAACAAGAAAGAAACCGGAGGCACCGGCCTCGCCATCACCTCTGCACCCGGAGATTCTGTAGCTGATCTTTGAGGTTCGTAGCCTGGTCGATGACCAGCTCTTTAGAGCAGTTTGCGTCAGCTAGTGCCTGGATATGCTCTACGCGGCATACTCCAACGCCACTCCTCGGTAGCAATGCTCGACCTGCTCTCAACCATTCACCATCCCATCCAACAGTGGAAAAACGTAGGAAGCACACAAGGACACCAGGGATTAGGTTTTCTTCTATTTCACATGGCTTCCAATTATACTTTTGTAGTTGTTTACCAGGGCTGTTGCTCTGCAATTGTTAGCATAGTTAGTACTAGAACAATAAGTTTTAGAATTGATACAATGATGTCCGTTTTGCATGGCCACCCTGGTTTCCTTCGGGCAGGGTGGTGCAGTCATCTGTTTCTATTGCATGATACAGTGGGTAGGCCAGTTGTCCTAGTTTCCTATGTAGGCAGGACAGTTGGCTCCTATGTGACAGATGTATGATATTCTCTGATATTATAATATAATAGGTCCTACCCCTTTTTACTTAAAAAAAAAAAATGTTCTTCACAAAGGTGTCATGTGCAGATTATTCACTCTACCTTTCAAAGACCGAGTTAAGAATTGGTGTGAAAAATTGCCGGTGGCATCTACTCATACATTGGAACAATTTATATATGAGTGTCTATTTTCTTTTAATAATTTTGATTGTGATATGCAAGGAATTGAATAATCTTAGGATTAAACCTAATGAGTCATTAGAAGAATTTTCCACATGGTTTATGCATAATTGTTGTATATTTCCTTTAAATGATATGCCTTATATTAGTGAATGGTTTCAACATATTATTTATCTTTCTAATGAACATGATCAACTAATCAATAATCAATCTAAATCATGTATTGATACTCATTTATAAGTTGATTTAGATCTTCATGAAAATCCCAAGGATTTGGAAGTTGTAGGTGAACATCATTTTTTGACAAATTTATTCACTCTGATAGATGTGGATTAGGAAGAACATGATATTTCAAAATGTGTACACATTACCTCTGATATTTCTAATCTTTCATCATCCTCTTTAAATGGGGAAGAAATTTTGAGTAGAGATGAAGAAAGTCATCACATTCTAGAAAATACAACAACTACCTCAGAAATGAAAGAGATTGAATATAAAATTTATGTTCATAAGATAGAACATTCTCCTCATAGTTTGAATGAAGATATTCAAGACCAAATTCCGGGAGACTCCATCATTGACTATTCTACTGATTCTCAATCAAAATTAATTCTTGAATATTCTCATTTTGAAATTTTTGTGATGTGCTCTCACCTTTATCTCTTTGTTAAGCCCTAATGTTGGCTCATTACCCCTTAATTGGGGCATATTAGATTAGTAATGCTATTTTATTTATGTCATCTTTAGGCCATTAGTTGTAATTTAGATTATTAATGTTATTTTAATTATGTCGGCTTTAGGCCATTATTTGTAATTATACCTCCTAGTCTCCTATATATACCAAGGAGACATTTTCATTTTGAATCATCTTGTACTTGAACATTTTAAGTGGGGTAAAAGGAGGTTTCCCCCTCGAAGAGGCTTATTATCTGAAATTATCTCAGTT